>JASDQU010815382.1:4659-23106 GCA_032191745.1 Picea mariana
ATCCATTATATATAGGTTTTAAAGTTTACTTTGAATACTATGTAAAATATTCTTTACAACTTCTTGGAAGAAATAATTTTTTTCAATTTCACGCTTGAACCATTAGTCACCATTGGACTTATAGTTTCATTTAATTTTGGATTGGAATGATTCTAGTGGGATAGGAATTTATACTTAGAAATATTTCTCCAATAAAAACTTTGTTAAAATAGGTTTTTTTTTGGCATACCATTTACTCGATGAATAGTCAAAATGAATAAATGTGACATTGTTGAATTTTCAGACAAGCCATTACTACTTTGGATATAAATTTTTGTTCGACTTTAGAATAAGGTGATTCAATTGATTAAGAAAGGAGAGTCCGAGGAACACATTCTCTAGAACATGTTTATTTTTTTCTAAATGTCTCTGATTGGTCCCTTGAAATAGAAATGCCCTAACTATGGTTTTAGGAGATCCTTTAGTTAAAAATGTGTTAGGTAAGAATAAAAGCTCATTTATCTTCAATTTGGATTCGGGTATTTGAGTTATTTTGTGAATCTCTACATTGCATTATAATACTTTATTCTACCAAAAATCTGATTAACCCATACCATATATTGTGAGATCTAGTAAAATCATTTTATTTGCATGCCCAAAACTCAATAATTGTGATTTGCAAAAATATCATAGGATATGTTAAAGGAGACCGTAATTCTTAGCTAACATGAATTGATGATGGACCGGGATAATGGCGATGTCGTCTATAGCTCACGTTTTCATTGAGGGTGTTGATGTTTATTCTTTTTAGTGTTTATACTTGGATTGGTAATCATTTAATGCACTTGGTTGTTCATTGTAAGAGATTCTAGTTACTTGTATAATGGTTTGGGTGCGAGGGGTTGTTAGGATGTGTGTCCTTAGATTTGTAGGCTTAGCATGCTTGTGTCTGGCGGGATGTAGACACCTCCTTGTTCGTCAGAACATTCACCAGCCCTGAGACCTTAAATGGTTAAAATCAATGGGAACCTAGGCTTGAGCATTGCTTATGTGTCTTGGAGGTCCTAACCATTGCAGGGTAGGACAGGCGGGTAGTTAGTCTTATTTTGTCAGTTGATTGTCGTTCATTGCTTACTGATGCTTGATGTGCATCTTAGGTCATTATGTAGTTGTCGTCATTGCAGGCGTCATGTTCGTTGTTGTGTTGCAACGTAGAGTATAATGTCTATATTACCCTTGTACACACGCACACACACAAAAAAAAAATATTGCACTTTTTATGTGAGGTTGTTGTCGTGATGAATGGGAGGTATGTTACATATGGTATCAGAGTGGGTTCAACCCGTGACTTGGGATCACTATGGCTTTCGTTGACATGATTGGATTATACTATTGTTAATTGAGTTGATTGTGTGCATGCAGGTAATCATGGTTAGAGGATGCCATGGAGGGAGATGACGAGATGCTAGGGGAGGCATGATGCCTCCAGTAGCATCCACACCTGAGGGGTCTAACCCCCAGGGAGATGAGAAGGTTCTCAGACAGGAGCATATAGCAGTTGGTGATGTTGTCAAGATGATGAGATATTTTTAGCGCATGTCTGAGGCATTGATTAGCTGTTTGGACAGAGATGGGGCCAGGGTGCTAGCACCCACTAAGGTTCCACTACACGCTCTGATCAGTACTAGTAGCATTCACTATGAACTCGAGAAGGTCAAATTTCGCGAGTTCTTTGGTGCCCCAGATGGCGCAGCTGCTGAGGCATGGTTGGAGAACATGATGATGTGCTTCGCACTTTGTGATTATACCTCCAACACGAAGGTCCGCATGGTGGTCTTTCAACTGAAGGGGAGCGCTCTTCTATGGTGGAAGATCCTCCTATTGCAGCTAAACATGGTCGTCGAAGACATGTCATGGGAACTGCTTGAGGAACGGTTTCGAGAGAGGTACCTTTCAGAGGAATTCATTGAGTGTCAGCTCAATGAGTTAAATGCCCTATGACAGGGAGGTCGTACGGTGCCTGAGTACGAGGCCCGTTTTATGGAGCTGCTTCAATATGCTCTGCACCTTAACATGGAGAAACTTAAGGTCAGCAGGTTCGTGTTCATCCTTAACAACAACCTACATGCAAAGGTTAGGATTTTGATGCCCCAAAACTTGCATGATGCCATCCAGAAGGCCCTCATAGCAGAGCAGGAGCTTATCAGTGGGGGTTAGACCAGGAATCTAGTGAGATCAATAGGGAAGGTTTCATCTGGAACACACCAGCACCAAACACCAACGAGAGATATGCTGGGATATCATGGCTTCTAGAGGGGATCCACTTTCACTACACCTCAACAATCGACACCTCAGCAGTAGACACCTTATCGAGGACCACAACATTAGCAGTAGCATCGCTCGCAACAATAGAATTTTAGGCATGTTCAACAGAATAGACCAGGGTTCCAGGCCAGTGGGCCATCATCTTCTAATTTAGGTACCAGGACCATTGGGCCGAAGAAGGGCTGTTGGACATGTGGGGAGCCACACTACCAGTGCGAATTCCCTGTGGAGAGGACCAGAGCATCCAGATTATCCAGACCGACTACCATGAGAGATATGGGCAAGGCCCATCAAATTCATGCCACGATGAATAAATGCCAGGCAGAGCATCATTCAACTGTGCTCAAGACGACAGGTACTATCGCTGACCAGACCCTTAGTATTTTGATATATCCCAGTGCTACCAAGAGTTTCATTTTTTGTGCAGCGCTAAAAAGTATTAAGGTAAAGGCAGTCAAACAGGATGAGTTTAGCTTCATAGAGATGGCCTCGGGAGCCAAACAAAAGATCGGGTGAAAGGTTACAGGCTATGCCCTTAACCTGGGAGAGTTTGTCACCAGGGCCAGCTTGTACGTCACGATCTTAGGATCTTATGATGTCATGATTGGTATGGATTGGTTGCAATCACATGAGGCGATACTCAACTATAAGACAAAATGGTTGAGCTTGGTCGATGATGAGGGATAGAGATGTGTGATTGTAGGATAGAACCAGGGATTTTCCCTGAGGTTCATCTCTTCCTTGCAACTTCGGAAGAGCATGTGCAAGGGGTGTGAGCTTTATGCGATCCTTGTGTTAAACAAGAAGGGAGTAGAGGAAGGTCTAGAACACCTTCCAATGGTGAGATAGTTTGCAGGTATGTTTCCAGAGGAGTTTCTTGGGATGACGCCAGAGAGGGAATTGGATTTTACTATAGTCCTAAAATCAAGGACTGAACCAATAGCAAGAATGCCTTATCGGATTTTGACCCCAGAGTTACAAGAGTTAAAAATGCAACTAAAGGAGTTGCTAGACATGAGACTGATACGTCCTAGTGTGTCACTGTGGGGCGCACTTGTTATTTTCATACGAAAGAAGGATGGATCGTGGAGGCTTTGCATTGACTACCGTCAACTGAGAAAGGCCACGATCAATAATTAGTATCCCTTGCTGAGAATTGATGATCTGTTCGATCAAATGAAGGGTGAGACAATGTTCTCCAAGATCGATTTGCGATCAGGGTATCACCAGTTGTAGATCAAGGAGGATGACGTCCCTAATACCACCTTTAAAATGAGGTTTGGACATTACGATTTTACTATTTTACCGTTTGGACTAACAAATTCCCCAGGGGTATTTATGAGTTTGATGAACGGGGTGTTCCATGAGTACTTGGACAAGTTCATCCAAGTATTCATTGGCGATATTCTGATGTACTCTCGGATGATGGAGGAGCATGAAGAACACTTGCGCAAGGTATTACAGTGTTTGCGAGAGCACAAATTGTATGGGAAGTTGTCCAAATGCTCATTTTATCAATCAAAGATTCACTACTTAGGGCATGTCATCTCTGTTGAAGGCATCGTCGTGGATCCAGCCAAGGTCACGACTATCATGGAATGGCCTGCACCGACGAATGTCCTAGAAGTGCACTGCTTCATGGGTCTAGTAGGATACTATCAACAGTTTGTTGAGGGATTTTCAAAGGTAGCAAATCCGATCACGAAATTGAAGAAGAAAAACAAGAAGTTTGTTTGGACAGAGAAATGTGCGGAAGCATTTCAGAGGCTTAAGGAGTTGTTGACAATAGTGCCAATACTAAAGGTCCCTGACATGGATGCAGACTTCTTGGTATGCACAGACACATCCAAGGAAGGCTTAGGCGAAGTCTTGATGCAAGACGAACAAGTGATTGCTTACATTTCGAGGAAACTGAGAAGGCATGAGGAGAACTACGCGATGCATGATTTGAAATTATTAGCCATCGTATATGCCTTGAAGGTTTGGAGATACTACCTTGTTGGATGAAAATTTGAATTAAAGACTGACCATTGTGGACTACAACACATTTTTTTGCAAAGCAACCTGAACGCGCGACAAAAGTCGTAATTTCTTAGCAAGTATGACTTTGAGATTACTTACATAAAGGGAACAATGAACCGAGTGGTGGATGCTCTGAGTCAAAGACTACGCATCTTTTTCATGTTTCTTCTTCAGACGAATTTACGTGAGAATATTCTCACTTTACAGCATGATGATGACTGGTACAAAGAGGTCGAGGGTTTTATCGGACAAAACACAATGATGGTACCACGATTTGAGGGATTTTCATTTGATTTCGATGGTTTATTGAGGTTTAAAGGTCATATTTACGTACCACCAAACAACGAGTTGAGGATGTTAATCCTGAGTGAGGCTCATAGAGCAGTTTACATGGCTCACACGGGAGTCACGAAGATGAGGGTAGACCTTAAACCCTTATTCTTCTGGAAGGGAATGAAGGCCGACATAGTCAACTATGTGGCCAAATGTCTAGAGTGTCAATAGATAAAGGCTGAACATAGACACCCAGCAGGATTACTACAACCCCATTCTATTTCAGAATCGAAATGGGAGGTTATTTTGATGGATTTTATTGTTGGATTGCCACTGATGGCAAGGAGACATGACTTGATTTTCATAGTAGTAGACACTCTGATGAAGACTACTCACTTTATTCCTATGCGTACGACGTATCAGGCACCTGACATAGCTAAAGTTTTCGTCAGTGAGATTGTGAGGCTGCATGGCATGCCTAAGAGGATTATATCTGATCAAGGATCAGTGTTTACTGGATATTTTGGATGAGTTTCTAGGAGGCCTTGGGAACCCAACTTAACTTTAGTACTGTGTATCACCCAGAGATTGACAGACAGACAGAACAAATGAACCAAACCTTGGAGGACATGTTGCGCATGTACATCATGGACCAACAAAAGTGTTGGGAAGAATTCTTGCCACTAGGGGAGTTCGCTTACAACAACAGTTACCATAGCACCATTAAGATGGTGCCTTTCGAGTTTCTTTATGAGTGACCGTATCAGATTCCCTTGAGATGGGATCTGATTAAGGATAGGGTCATGGGGGGACCAGAATCGATCCAAGAAATGGAAGATGAAATGAAAACCATAAGACAAAGGATTAAATAAGCATAGGATCAACATAAGAGTTATGCCGATGTGCATCTTGTCGACCATAGTTACGAGTTTGGTGATCAAATCTTCTTGTGGGTTAAACCACATAAGCGTTCGATCAAGTTTGGGAAGTGAGCTAAACTCTCTCTCAGGTTCATGGGACCTTTCGAGATCGTGGAAATAAAGGGGCCTGTGGCCTATCGACTAGCCTTCCCTGACTCCTTGAGGCATATGCACGATGTTTTTCATGTATCTATTTTGAGACATTATATTAGTGATCCTACACATGTTATTGACATGAGTTCTTTGCAGGTATCGGATGAGGGAGTGCTCACGGCTGAGCCGATCCATGTCTTAGATCATCACGTTCGAAAGTTACGACGTCGAATGGTAGATCAGGTCAAGGTCCAGTGGGACAATTATAGTCTTCACTCGGTGACCTAGGAGGACACATATGATATGCGCCAATAGTTTCCATTTTTGTTTGGTAGATAGACATATGATACTGTGATACACTTATTTTGGCATTTATACTGTGAAACTTTGGGATGAAGTTTAGACCAAGAGGGGGGTGTATGTAACATCCTACTCTGGCACATAGAGCGAACTTATTCTTTGAGGACACTTGCTCGCAAGTGATCTGAATTATTATAATATTAAAAAAATTGTCTTTGATTACGATGCGTCATGGGTAGATGACATGTTGTTTTACTACATTGACATAGATAGGTGCTATTGACTCGGTTTTACTGAGTGTGCAGGGTTTTTGACCTTGAGGATGCAGAGGCATCGATGGAACCCCTTGGACTCTGGATTGAGTCAGGGAGTGTGCTATTGGGGTTTTATTGATTTGCTATGATATTAATACATTTGATTAGATGATATGATGTGGACATGTTCTGACATGATTTGTTGATGATGCAGGCTGACGATAGCTTGCTGACCAGACTCACATATGGAGTAAAGGGGTCACACACGACTACCAGAGAGGTTGAGGGAGAGGTGTGGATAGCAGCCCTACCACAACCTACTAGCACTCCCGTCATGGCTCAAACTGTAGGTTAATTATTACCTAGTTCGACAGGACCCACGATGCCATGAGGGTAGATTGCAACAGTCGCTCACGATGATTCTAAAGGTCGCGCAATAAGGTAGGGGCCTTATTCCTTATAATCCCTTAGTCTCCCACAAGTTCACCTGGCAGAGTGTTGACTCCAAGGGTTATTGATGTCTACCAATCAGTCAAGAGGCGAGTGGCACCCTTGAAGCACGTGGTGCATCCTAAAGGGCACATCGCACAAAAGAAACAAAAGAAGCGAGTGGCACCCTTGGAGCATGTGGTGCATCCTGAAGGGAACGTCGTGCAAAAGGAACAAAAGAGGCGAGTGGCACCTTTGGAGCACCTAGTGCATCCTGAAGGGTACATCACGCAAAAGAAACAAAAGAGGCAAGTGGCACCCTTGGAGCACCTAGTGCGTCCTGAAGGGCACGTCGCGTTGATGATGATAGAGGGACGAGCCTAGATGGCCCTAAGACAAATAACACATTGAGAATTTTTAAAACAACTTCCCTAATTAAATGTTGCCCAATTTAGAATCTAAGTCCTAAGTGTAAAACTTCACTAGGGGTAAAATTTTGTCTACCCTTGAGAAGATATCTCTATAAAAATAAAATAATAAAATTTAAAATAAAATCCACTTAAGTAATAATTTTTGTCTTTATAAATTTTTGGGGTAAAATGAAGAGAGTAAGAAATTAAATAAAATCCGTGGATATAAAATGTAAGGAATAAATTAATTATTTTAACTTTTGGTAGTTTAAAAAGATACTAAATTAATAATAAAAGGAAAAAGAGGTTAAATTGCACAACTGTCGTTTTTAGCTCTAATAAAAAGGGGAAAAAAGGAATTTATAAATTTTAGGAAACTAGGGAAAGGAGGTAACATAAAAAGGGAAAGATCGGGAACTTAAGGTAAAAAGAGGGAGGTCATCTTAGTAAAGAATCTGCATTTAAAAACCTTCTAAATTGAACTAAATTGGCAACTTCTTTATAGGGAAAGCCTTTAAAACCTGTAAGGGAATCGAGGGACACCTAGGAGTTATTTTAGGAGTAACTCTAGGTGGGTGAGGGAAATAAGACAATTAATAAATTAAAGAAAATAATTATTGGAGGAATGTGGGGGATGGATGACACTTGTACGAAGGAGAATTTCTAGAAGATTTTTATTAAAACTTAAATTAAATGAGATTTAGGGAAAGAATGGAAGTTATAAAAACTCTATAAAAGAGAGGGAGGAGAAGCAAGAAGGGGATCTGTTGCTAGCGTAATGTTACACTACAGGAATAGTGACTTGACTGATTTACTTGTGGGAGTTGGGATTTCCCAGCTCGGAGAGGAGTGGTAGCTCAGCCTTGCAAGGCGAGTTGGGAGCTAGACGTACCCTCTGGATAGTGTGTGACCCCTTTGCAGCTCGAGGGGCTAAGGGGGAAGAAGAGTACCCCTAGCATTGGTTGGGAGGTACTGGTGAGCTCTCAATGGTCGACAAGAAGTATTCGCATGGAGCGCAAGACATCATTCGAAGCGGCCGATCAGGCAATAGTATGCTCATTTATTTTGTAGAGTAGAATGCATTAGAATTTATGATTTAGATTTGCATATGTATTGGGTAGGTAAAATAAATTTTTGATTTATTTCCTTTAGTACGGCCTTGGCGTTTGGATCATCCTGCTTCCTTGTTTTTTGGTTTTTGTGCCTAGACTGTTATAACCTCTGTGATCCTTTNAAAATTTTTATTGGTGTTCTTTATTGTAAAAGATGTAATTCTAGTCTGCAAATTTTGTACCCTGGTAATGTAAATGATATAATTTAAGTCTGCTTTATTTTTTTTTAAATTTAGGCGCACTGGATTTGGATACGAGGTGATTTTTTTCCTAGTTTCCGTTGGTCGAAATTATGGAAAATTTTAATTCAATGATTTTATCCAGTAAATTTTATGATTATATCCTGGTAATTAGATGACTTTTTCCTGTCCATTTAATTCAGTCTAAGATTAAATTCATCCTCCAATTTTTTTTCTCGTACTGGTATCCTGGAATGTGAAAACAATCTATCTCAATTAAGGTTGTTGGGCATCTTGGAATGAAACACAAAAGGAAACTTAAACTTCTAAGTCGACGTTGATTTGGTACTCTAGATTGGATAACACTTGGGTCAATTTTGGGTCTACATTTTTTTCTACACCTGCCAACGATCTGTTCTCCTTATCATTTAAACCTATCCATAGAAGAGAATAGGGGGTCTGTGAATGCCCATTTTTCTGTACATCTCCATTTCTGAGAGAACCCATTTTCATGTGCAACTTCTTGCTTGAGTGCATTTGAGAACAAAAAAATCTAACAGCTAGCTTGTAATCACCGATAAGGGGTACAAAAAATCTATTCTCAGTGTTATTGCCACCAAGATAACTACCTTTTGACGAAGTATTGCACAGTGATTGTATGTTACACCCCCTATTACCTTAATGATTTTATACCTATGATTATTCTTGGGGACATTTTAGTTCTGGTCACCTCGCTAGATTAATGCCACCCCTCAGACCGGTTTTGTTATGAATCTCATCGCTGCATACTACATAAATTGTTGTTATTTCCTTTACCTCTACAGATTCATGTGTATGAAATGGCTACATGGTCACTCCCCAGAAATTCGTGATAGGTAACAACTGTGTAGTAATCATGTCATGTAAATTGCAGCGTGGTCCTTCCATCGAAAATCGTGTGATGTAACACCTGTTATGTAATAGCGTTAGTTAACTGTTGTGTGGCCATTCCCTTGATTACTTCCAATTATGAGCATTATAGAGATTTAAGCATAGCCTCATGGTTCTAATAGCTTTCTTATTTTTTGGGGTGTCTCAACTTCTATAGGTATTTAGATAATACTTTTTTTTATAAAATGCCCAAGTGGAGTGATTACACTTAATTATTGAATTATATTTATAGGTTATATCCATTAGATAGTTAAAATTTACATTGAATACTATGTAAAATCCTCTTTGCAACTTCTTAGACGAAATAATTGTTTTCAATTTCACGCTTGAACTATTAGTCACCATTGGACTTATACTTTCATTTAGTTTCAGATTGGAATGATTCTAGTGGTATAGGAATTTATACTTAGGTATATTTCTCCAATAGAAACTTTGTTAATATAGGTTTTTTTTGGCATGCCATTTACGCGATGAATAGTCAAAATGAATAATGTGATATTGTTGAATTTTCAGACAAGCAGTTACTACTTTGGATATAGATTTTTGTTCGACCTTAGAATAAGGTGATTCAATTGATTAAGAAAGGAGAGTCTGAGGAACACATTCTCTAGAACATGTTTAAATTTTTCTAAATGTCTCTGATTGGTCCCTTGAAATATAAATGCCCTAACTATGGTTCTAGGAGATCCTTTAGTTAAAAATGTGTTAGGTAAGAATAAAAGATCATTTGTCTTCAATTTGGATTTGGGTATTTGTGTTATTTTGTAAATGTCTACATTGCATGATAATACTTTATTCTACCAAAAATCTAATTAACCCATACCATATATTGTGAGATCTAGTCAAATCAATTTATTTGCATGCCCAAAACTTAATAATTTTGATTTTCAAAAATATCATACGATATGTTAAAGGAGACTGTAATTGTTAGCTAGCTTGACTTGACGATGGATCGGGATAATGGATAATTCGTCTATATCTTGCATTTTCGTTGAGGGTGTTGATGTTTATTCTTTTTAGTGTTTGTACTTRGATTGGTAATCATTTAATGCGCTTGGTTGTTCGTTGTAAGAGATTCTAGTTACTTGTATAATGGTTTGGGTGTGATGGGTTGTTAGGATGCATGTCCTTAGATTTGTAGGCTTGTTCTGCTTGTGTCGGGTGGGATGTAGACACCTCCTTGTTCCTCAGAACAGTCGCCAGCCCTGATACCTTAAATGATCAAAATCGATGGGAACTTGGGCTTGATCGTTGCTTATGTGTCTTGGAGGTCCTAACCATTGCAGGGTAGGACATGCAGGTAGTCAGTCTTATTTTTTCAGTTGATTGTCGTTCATTTCTTACCGATGCTTGATGTACGTCTTAGGTCGTTATGTAGTTTTCGTCGTTGTAGGCATCATGTTCATCATACAATCTACAATCTACATCTACATACAATCTACATCTTTCAAACACTTGCCTCAGATGATGGATATGTTCATTTATTTCATTAGAATGGACCATTAGATCATCCTCGTAATCCACCATGAATTGTCCTATAAAACCTTCGAATGAATGGTCCACATCCCTTTCGAAAGTATCTCCAACATTTTTCAAACCAAATGGCATTTGATCATACACATACATCTCCCAAGTTGTTATGAAATATGTCTTAGGCCTATCTTCCTCTGCAATTAAAAGTTGATTGTATCCATAAAATACATCTAACATAGACATACAAGAAGATCCAATAAATTGTTGAAGAAGGAATTCCATGTTAGGGAGAGGATAATTGTCGTTTACACTTGATTTATTAAGATCACTAAAATCCACACACATCTAAATCTTCCCGGTCTTTTTCCTCACAATCACTGGGTTTCAGAGCCAGTCAAAATGTCTGATGTTATATATTATTCTAGATTTCTTCATTTTTTCCAACTTTATCTTCACCAATGGTTTAAACTTGGGATTCATCATTATTAATGGAATAATATGTTGAAGTATTGATTTATCATAGGATTTTAGGTCATCATAACTACATGAAAAAAAATCAAAATATTCTTTGAAAAGGGAGATATATTGATCAAATTCTTTAGATGTAAAATCCACTTCCAAGTTTATGTACTTCGAGGAATTACCAGTCCCAATATTGAATTTCTTCATTTCTTGCACTTTATGGACTGATACTTCTTCCATGAGACATTTTGTATGATCATATATTGTGAAAAGAGATTCAAATTGGACACAATTCTTTGAAACAAGAGAAATATTATCATCTTCATCATCATTTTCATTTTCTAGAAAATCTTCTGAGTCCTCATCATTTTCAAACACTTTGAGATAATCTTGTTTATCTGGGACTGAGATTCGAAAAACTCTTTTAAATTGAAAAGATGTCTCCCTTTTAATGTCATCTGGATTTGACAATGAGGCATTCAATGCTAAAGAATCTGCTATTTTATTTGTATCCCTTGGAATAAAAGATATATTGAAGGAACTAGAGGCCTCCATTAATTCATTCACTCTTTTGAAATACCGTTTGAGCCT
The DNA here is from genome assembly GCA_032191745.1 of Picea mariana. Lineage (NCBI taxonomy): Eukaryota > Viridiplantae > Streptophyta > Pinopsida > Pinales > Pinaceae > Picea > Picea mariana. The sequence continues at coordinate 16,412 of JASDQU010815382.1, forward strand.
TTATTTTTTATTATTATACTTATGAGTGATTTGATTTATTACCAACTTTGATTCCTCGGTCATAATAAAATTTTCAATCTTCATATCTAGTTCCAGGATCATTCCTTGAATTGAGGCTTCATACTCTTCTTCATTATTTGTAGAAGGTAAAAAAATTCTAATGGCATGTGGGTATATGATCTTCTTGGGTATTTTGAGTAAAACCCCAACTCCACTCCCTGAACTTGAATAAGTTCCATCTAATGACATTCTCCAATAGTTAGAAAATTACTTATCTTCACTCTCTATATCCTCGATTTTCTCCATATCCAGGATGGCATAGTTCCTAATACCAACATCTATATAATCTTCCATCAATTCGATATCCTTCTTTTTGAAAGAAAATGGTCTTATAGGTTTGTGAGGAACCTTGATCATTGATTCATGTTTTTTAGGTAACATCATACAACTTCCATCATTTATTATATAGCCACTGATAATGGAAGACTTGTCTCTTCCAAGGAAAACTCTGTATGTTGGAGGAAGATCCACCACCACAATAGTAAAAACTATGATGATATGGGGAACGACCATAATTCAGGCATAAAAATCATTAATTTCTCCATAGGCTGGTACCTTCCTAGAATCAATTGCATAAAGTTTTTTTTCTATTTCATAGTACTTGGTGCAACTCATGCCAAGTTCCTCCATCACTGCCAAAGGAATGATGTTTTATTCACACCATAATCTACCAGAAAGTTGTGGAGAAGAACATCATGATTCTATATTGAAATGTAGAAAGGTGGAACTTTACCTCTTAACTTCACCACTGATGTATTTTGGATCTACTTTGGGTTTGCAATYACTGCTTCAATTCTTTGAGCTGGTTCATCCAAAAATTTTAGAATGTTTTCCCTCTGTTGAAATTTTTTTACTACTTCTGTTAAAGGAAGAGTAATTCTTAACTTTCTTAGATCATCAAAAACATTGTATATCATCTGAAGGGGATTGGGAGTATTTTTTTTCTTTTTTACTTCTTTGTTGGCMACTTTACTTTTATCACTCTATTTCTCCTTATATTTTTCTTTATTTTTTTTCAAACTTCTCTTTATTCATGGACTTATTTACAAGTTCTTGTGTTTCGACAATGTTTTCTTGAAATATATGATCATTTTCATCTTCTTCAAATATATACATGGATGTATCACATATATCCTTATGTACAAATTCAAAAATTTCTTTTGGGATATATTCATTTTCTGGTTCAACCATTTTCTCATTATATGGCTCATCAAGTATTACTGCATTCAGAGTTTTATGTCTAGGAACCCTCTATCTTTCATGGTTTTCGAAAGTTTGAAAACATGTTCTTTGTTCTTGGTAAGTGTTCCTTCTTTGTTTAGCGACCGACCTCCTCGAATCAAGCATGCAATTATCATTACTTCTTAGTCTTGTTATTTCATTTTGCATTTGTCTAATGGTTTTGTTCATATGTGCAATATCAATTATTTTCTTCATCTCCTGAGCTATAACAATATTTGTTATCACATATGGGATAGTTCCTTTAAAGAATCCTCCACCAAATGCCTAATTTTCACCAGGCCATGGATTTTTGTCTTCATTCTTTTTCGAACTAAATGCTCCTTGATCAACAATATTTAAACTATCCATCTACCTTTGAACTCTTCACAGGATAATGTCAGGGTCGATGCATGTTTCAATCATGATTTCCTCCATCTCTATATCTTTGATCATTGATTCATCCAAAGTATCAATTTGGGAATCTCTAATAGTGAACTTCACATTGGGAGGCATGGTAGTTTTATAGCAACCAAGTATTACTATATCATTAGGCCTTTTGTCTTCAGAGATCTTATTCAGTGTTTTATTGCATATGAAATTTAAATATCTTACCCTCTCATTTTTCCTTAGACAGATTTGGGTGAAGCTATTAAGAAGAGTAGGATACATGACTAGGGGAGAAAACATATTCAAGAACATTGTTTCAATAACATCAAATGAGTTGATTGATCTTGTGAGAAATGATGTGTACCATTCATAACCTTGGCCCAAAAAAGTTTGTAGAAACAACCTTACCATCACATCATCATGTTCAATACAATGGAAATCACAAACATTCAAAAACAAATAAACATTTCTTTTAGCATCAATCACTCCATCTCTTAAAGATGTCTTCAAGGTTCCTTTAGGAAGAACATGGAGCTTATGTTGATCACCTGAAAGGTTGAGGGGGGAGTCTCTTATCCTTCTCAGGTTTATATACCTTCCTATTTATTCATGTCTCCTTTCCTCTTTTATTTCTTATCATCTTTATTCATGTCTTTCTTCTCATCTTTCTCAATGTGATTTGTCACATCTTTCTTCTCTATCAACCATGTCTAGAAGTTTCTTCTTTTCTTCAAGAGTATGTTTTTCAATTTCTAAGGTATGCATCTTCTTTCTCTTTATTCTAGTAATTGGTCCTCTATATTTTTCCAACGCCAATTCCTTCCTTTCTCTTTTTATCTTCGAGCTCATCTTTCATTTCTCTAGTCTTTCCTTTTGTCTCTTGTTTGTCTTTAGATAATTTCTGTTTATTCTTATTGAATTAGTGTTTCCCAACACCTTTCTAGTTATTTTGTAGTTCCAACTATTTTTATTGCAATATTATATAATTGATGTAGAAGACTTCATTGGTTATTCAATCTGATTTCTAATTGGGGCGAATTAACATGAGGAAAGTCATATAATTTTATGTTCTAAAACCAAAATTAAATATTCATGTTTTTTCCCCAGAATGGTCGCCAAAAATGGTAACATTTGAATCCGTCAAGACTAAAACAACAACCTCTCGAGTACATGAATCCTCTTTCATTTTTAAAGAGGTGGTACTCCTCTTTGGCTTATGATATTATTTGTAATTTGTAAATAAATAATATGGGACCATAATATAGTCCAATCTTTAATGCTCAAGAAAAATCAAAATGATGAAAAGTAAAAGAATATTTATAAAAGAGAATTCTTGAGAAGTGGACCAGGAATATCACACATCACACGTTATAGAAATAAAAATATCCTCACATCCATAATGGAAACAGGGGAAGATAGAATAGGTGGAGGCATGAGAGTTGCTTCCAATTCTTTAATTTTCTCTTTCAACTAAGCATTTTCTTCCTCCATATTGGCAATTGAAAAATCCAGTGCATCCCCTATAACTTTATGAATGGACAACAATCTAGAAAGAAACATGTTTCGTGTATCAATGGTAGACCACAACTTTCCACTTTTACTCGTCATGGTTCTTTCAAAGACCAATTTCTTAGAATCTCTGTCAAAAGAGGCATTTTGTATAGAAAAAGTCTCTTCATCAGAAAATATCTCCTTCTGGATCATGAGTGGAGACATTTGTTGCACATTTTCTAGCAAGTTCTTCTACATCTAGGAAATTGATATTTTTTATATCCACATCCAATTCCATATTATCCAATAATAAATTATTTCTAGGTGCATTTCTTTCTCCTCACTCTTGTTGTGAATTAGTTCTTTTTCTTTTAATATTTAACTTGTGGGGATTCTCTAAGTTCCCCTGAAGAGAATTTATATCTTCATCATCCCATGAATTATTAATATGTATTTTTCTTTGTTGTGATGTCCCAGGCTCAGGATTTGTATTGGGTATAACACTTATTTGAGAAATAATTGTTGGCCATGCATTTTTCGCATTTCAAGGTTTACCTCTTTCCTTTTGATGTTTTGTGGTCCTTACGATAGTTTCTATATCGTTGGAGTCACTGTCAACTTATTGATTGTTAGGTTTATGGCTATCACTCTCCTCTTATCCACTTATAAATGAGTTTATGAGTGCAGGGATGAGCCCGTCTGAAATCAAATGATTGTAAAAAATATGATTAGGGTCAAACCCCCTGATTTCCTTTTCATATCTCAGGTTGGAATGGTCAAAATAGGTAGCATATTCATCAATCTTGGAAATTCCTCTGAGAAAAATTTTACCGAATTTTCAAGGAAGAGGTATGAATTGATTTGTTATTTTTTCAAAAAAGGTGTGAAACCAAAATTTGTATTGTCTATCTATTTGAATAATAAACAATTTATTGATACATAATATGGAAGAAAAATGGGTTTTTCATAAGAGCAAAAGACCATGATAATATGGTAATCCTTCATATTTTCAATAATTCCTTTCTCTTTCAGAAAATATGATGCCTCCAATGAGAATCGGGAAGTATCTTCCCCAAATAATAACTTATTGAATTTAAACACAAAATCATTGTATACATCATGGAAATGGTGGCCAAACTTTTTCCTTCACAAATCTTGATACCACATGGTTACAGGGTCCACGTTTACTTTTATCCTTCTATAACTATTTAAACCCTTAAAATTATGACAATAGGTTATAGAAAAAACCAAATAAGATGACATATAAAATTTCTTCTCAGTCTTGAAATTTCTCAACTGTCTAGTAATCTCTTTTGAAATAATCTTCTCCCAGTCGAAGATTGCATTTTCATGAATTGTGAAATGCAATATATACAATTCCAATCGAGGAATTATTTTTGTAGAGTCTTGGCCAAAAATTWGAGTAAATAACCAAGAAATTTATTTACAAATATTTTTTTCARATAACTTACTTGAATCCTGAATATATCTTCTATCATTGATGCAAGCTCATGTAAATATTCTTGAAGAAGTTTGATTCCATTATTTTTTCTTTTTAGAAAATTCTTGGATTCCTCCCCTTTGTAAACCAGGTTTGGCTGCAACAGTTTTAAAATATCCATAAATTTTGAAGGCACCAAGGAAATAAGAGAATTGCTCTGCAATGGGATGGCCCTTCTATTCCGGATAAACTTGTTGATGCACTAGGTGATGATATATTTGCATTCAAATACTTCTCGGACACAACCTGTTAGTCTCTGATTTTGTCTTGGTTTAGTGAGAAACCCTTGTCCTAAACCCTCCTTACCCATTTCTCATTTTCCATTTTTAGTTGTTTTCTATTCTTAGATTTTGGTATTTCATGGTTCGCATTATAATCTTTGATGATTTATTCAAGCTTGATTTTGAAAAACATTGTTTAAATTTGAAGTGTCTCCTTTCATGCCATTGGAATTTTAAAATTTCAAGTTGTCAAACGTGCTACGGGAATAAGCCTATTCCCATAGCGCCAAATAATCATGCCATAACTTGCGCCTACCATATTGATTTAGTTATGATGACACGATTCATGAATTGAGAGTTTGTGTGCTCCCACGAAATCCTGGCAATCATTTCCAAATCCAACAGTTTCATAATATAATTGCTATGAACATGTGTAGGGTTCATTTCAAAATCACCTATAGTTTAATGATCATTATATGCTACCTTTTCAAGTTGGATTAATTAATCCTTCTAGGGAGAAATGCAGGTATCCATTCAAAGCAACATAATACACTAACAATTGTAGGTAGTGAATTTGGAACCCGAGGACGATGGTCGCAGAATTGAGTTTAATGGCGCTAAAGAGGAGCGAACAAGTCGCCAGAATCGAACCAGAAGGTGCCAAAATTCTTGAAGCCTATCCTCAGATGGCCCAAATATTCAGAGACGCTGGGTGGTTTGAGTTCCTCACCACATTTCAAGGTTATGACGAGCAGGTTTCCATGGAACTTGATTTTAACTTCAATGGTCACTTGGTTGAAATTAGTAAGATGTTGATGTTGGTGACATAGCTGACTATAGCCAAGGCTTGCAGGATCATGGTTGGAGGGGAAAGATGGTGGAAGAAGGAGCACGTGGTTACTAAATTTTTAAATCAATTCCTCCTTTCAGATAAGTAGAGTCCAGATTGGAGAAGGGGAATACCTCGCAGCTGGGTTCGACCCGAATGGCACACTGCTCTGGTGGTGATTCACAAGTACATCACCTATGAAGGGAGGTTTTCATTGGTCTACATCTACCATATCAGAATACTGATGCATCTAAATGGTGACTACCCTTTAAATCTTCCTTATTTCCTACTTAAAAGTTTGACAAAAATGTCTAATAAAGTGCATTCAATTTCCACTAATGCCAAAGGCAGTTTGTTCCATCAAGTCCTGATTAAAACCCTATTCATGTCTGCCCTGAATGAATTACAGAGGCCCTGGAATTGGCTCACGCAATCCTTAAAACCTATCACTCAATCCAATAAGCAGAAAAAGGGAAGAGGAAGGAAAACTATTAAACAGAGTCAGGATATTTTTTATGAAAACCCTATGAGAGATGAATCTTCTAATATCAAGGTAACTAAGAAGAGTAGAAGTAAGAGACCTATATGGGAGCCCAAAATTGAAATGCTTTCTGAGGAATATGTTAAAGGAGAGACAAATTCATATAATGATCTCATTGCTCAAACTACAGTCAAGTCTGAAATGCCATTGACCAACAAAAGGAGCATTGCAATCAAAGGAAAAACGGATAAAGGTGTGTGTGTATCACAGAAACCTCAGAGAAATTCTACTAAGGTTACTAATAAGTATAGGCTGAAGTCAAAGGAAATTTTCAATCCATCAATCAAAGAAGAAAACACCATAATAATAGAAGATTCAATTATGAGGATGTTGAAACAAGCACCAGGAAAAGAGCAAAAAAGACCCCATTTCCAAAGAAATCTGTCAACGAAGGAAAGGGAATACTTACACTACCTATAGGCCCTGTAATGAGAGATTCAACTA
>JASDQU010815384.1:13372-36606 GCA_032191745.1 Picea mariana
AGTCTTGTTCTACATGTTGTATGACTATGTCATGCAAGTTGACAAAGTCCTCGAGTGAGCTGAATTCTAGGAGACCGATGTCTTTCATCTCCCAATTAATCTTGACCCAACTTATTTCGCAATCGACCCATTTTTTTTTAATCTCCCGTTGAGGTTCTTGGCCCATTTTCACCCAGTATTTGGTCGTCTTCCTTATCCGATCTATGTTGTTGTCCCTTAGCACCCGAATGTTGTGCTCTTCAGCGTCTCAACCCTTTTGAACCGCATTGATGTAATCAATTCTTTCCACTGCTTGGTGTGCATTCTCGTACCATATTTCCACGTCTTTGGAGGTCACTAGCGCCATAAGGGTGTCTTCTTGGAAGTCGACTATCCCCGCAGTGAAAAGGTAACGTTCATTCATGAATTTAACATAAGCATTTTAGAACTCACTTCTCAAAAATACTGTGGCTTGTGTGGAGTCCTGATAGTATTTCACCAAGTGGCGCAGATGATGCAACTCCTTTAGCGCAATGGCCAAATCCTCCTCATCTTTTCTTTCTCTATCCAGGGTGGCATCTGTGATAGCCATCCCTGCGTCGATAAGATCTGACGTCTTGGCGTGCTCTGTGCTGATAAATTTTTCCTCTGTGGTGATGAGGATCGAACTGTCCAACGTGAGCCTCCTCTTCTTAGTGGTTCTCTTCATAATGGCTTTCCTCTTTCGATCTTAGGCAGTTTCTTGTATATCGGCAAACTCATCAACAGGTTTGGGGATTTGTTGTTCTCCCCAAGTTAGAGTATTTCCCAGGCTCCCGACTATGTATATTTGTTCTAGGTTGGGTTCTTGAACCTCTTCTTTATGTCCCAATGGCTTGAATTATGGTTGTTTCTCATCAACTGGTAAGGTATCGGCCAAAACTGAGGGACCATGGGCAGGTTCGGTACTTAATTGGTAATCGACTGTTGAAATGTTGATTTCTGTTGTGGAATTTCTTCTTCCTGTTTGCCCGATCCTAGCTCATCCCTTGCATTTTCCATTGGGATTCCCGGTATGTCGAGTGGATCCGTGTCTAAGGCACTTTCTACCTCATGCTTGCTCTACAGACGGCTCTGAACTGGAGCATCGGGACCTGGGGTAGATGCTCTCTCAGGTTCTTTCTCCTCTGTAATCTGCACCGGAGTCACCAGGGACACCTCTGAACTCTCCTCATCATCGTAGATGGTTATCAAATCGAACAAGGAATTCAGTACACTTTTTCTACCTGATGTCCTCTCTATCTCGGGCTGGGTTGAAATTTCCCCTGGTGATCTGATCTGTGGTGGTGTAACTTCAGGGTTTTCTGACCCAGTGATTTCTTCAACCTGCATCGGCTCTAGGACACTTGGTTCTCCTCAGCTTCCGATTGGGTCATCAGCAGGAATCCTCGTCATTTCTATCAAATCAGGGTCATTTTGCAATTGATCAATGATTCTTTGTGCTCCTTCTAGCAAGAGCAATCCCCTTCTTTGTTTCTTTGTTGTCTCTGTCGCTCTGATTTCTTCCCTGGTTCTGAGGGCCTCTTGGGTCAACTACTCTATCGTTTCCACCTGTTCATCCATGTTCATAGCCTTGAACCTGGTCATGTTTGGGTTGGCCATTCTTTGCACCACCTCGTCCTAGTCCTGGGCACACTCTGTGAAAATTTCGTCCTCAAACTTATCATGAGCGTATGGCCAACATGATGATACCTATGAAGCATGTTGGAGGACTAGGCCTTTAGGGTCGTGCTTGCGGAATCGGCCTGTCGGGAACATGAATTCAAGTTTGCTCAACCCTTCTTGTTTGGCTTGAGCAGTGTCCTTTACCATATAAAACCTTACATGGAAACCATAGAGTATGAATGTGTGTTTCTTATCCTTTACTAATGTGGTGTTATAGCCCTTCAGGATGGTCTGATAACATATTTCTCCCACAACGAGTCGGTCTGGGACATGAGCAGGTAGGAGATGTTGTGCTTTGGTGGCCCCGAACACCCTGATATAGGTTGAGCATTCATCTAAATACCAATGGCCTACCTTTGCCACCATTTTCTTGGATGCTTCAAATAATCTTGGGTACTCCTTCTTAAAAATAATAAAATAAATACGGGCGATGAATTCATCGCATATGAGTGTGTAAGATTTTTTGTAAATGTTCTCCCATAGTATGCTGAAATAAACATGGACCGGGATCTCCGCAACGTGCCAGCTTAAATTCATGCCGGCGAAGAAATTCCTTGCGCAGATGACATCAAGCAGGTATGAGGCCATGCATAAAGTGGGTGCTTCCACTTCTTTCGACGTTTGAGCCTATTGTACACAGATGCTCAATTTCTTAGAAATTATTTCTCCCCAGTTGAAGATGCTCCCAAAGATCGCCACTGTGTACGCCAAAGGCATCCATGCTTCTGAAAACTTGAAGCAGTCCTTTTCTCCATATAGCTAGCAGATGAGAGCCATCAAATAGATGTATGGATCCCTCAGGTTAATCATCCCATACCATTCAGTGCTCTGGTTAATGAACTTCTTGTCCTCCTTCCACCATGAGGTCATCGACCGGCTAGTGTCATGGAATTCATAGAACTTCACCATCGACCCTTTTGCCACGACCTATTACAATATGTAAGTTCAAATAAAAATGACGCCTACTATGGTTAAGTAACTCTCGTGTGGCATTTTGGTAGTTGTTGGTTTTCTACTCTTCTACTTAGGATTATTTATTGGTTATCATGATCCTACCTTATTTTCATAGTTGACCTTGGTTCAGATTTGATAAGCTCCCAACAAAAGACCTCTAAAACTATCGGCCCCTCTGGTAGACCAGAAGGCAACGCAGCACATAGCGTGTACTACGCAGTCTCACCCGAGATAGCTCTGTGGGTGGCTACAATACTCAAGTGTTTGAAACCTGGGAATGAGTGGAGATCTACGGTTGTATATTGTAATATTTATTTATTCAGTGTAACATATGATTATAACAGTTAATATATTCATACATGAAAATTCCAGATCTAACTAGTTAATTCCTTCATCTAACATTCACCACTTAACAACAATAAGGACGCCTACATTCATTCACACAACACAGGTGTTACCATAGTTCACCCCCTCCTGGGATACGTCCACAAAGATCTGGCTCTCAATCTCTTTATTATGGTTCAGTAATATGTCACGCCGCACGTGTTTACAATCTTAGATCTTACTCTTTTTAACATGCTCCTCAATCCTTGTGAGGCTGACTAGGTTGCACCAGGCTCCTCAACCTGTGATCTAACCCTTGGGATCGGGTCACTCACTGCTTCCTTAGCTCTCCATCTTAATGACTCATACATTTCTTACAACTTTCTGCCATCCGTCTTCTGCTCTCGTCCTCTTTGTCCTCCCTGTCTCTTACTCAGTCCCTTTCTCTTACTTGGTCCCTTTCTTCCTCTAAGTACTACCTATTTATATTCTTGGCTCATCATCCACTACAATACATTGTAAAAACCCTAAACCTAGCGTCGTTAGGTCTTCCTTGCATGCACACCTCACATGATTCCCTCACACGTGTTGCTTTTCCTTCCAGTTGTCTTTCCTCCTTTCATGCTTCTCTTCCCAAAAATAGCCTTTTCTCCTGACTAGGTCTGCATCCAACATGCCCCCAACATTGACATGTGGCTCGTCCCGAGCCACCTAAACTTTGTGGGCTTCTTCAACAACTCTTGCAAGAGTCTGGAACTTCTCTGTGAGTTCCCTTGCTTGTGTTTGAGGCTGCGTAGTCTTTTCTCTAAGCACGTCCAATACTTGCGTTGTAATCTCCTCGTTGATCATCTTTGTGCACTCTGCCTAAGTTTGTGCCATGTTCTTCTTTTCCTCTTCTGCCTATGCAATGACCTTCGCTGCTAGCTCTTGAAGAGGCTCCATTTGAGCTTGTCGATCCTTCTTCTGTGTCTACGCGACTATGAGTTATGCTTGCAACTTCTTCATATCTTGTACTCCTTTGAGACGCTCAGTGATCTTCAACATCTTCTGCTTCTGCTTGAGGTCCTGGATAGATGCACTTATCTTTTCCTCTTTCTGGTCCCACTGCTGAACCTGTTGATCCTCCTCCATCTTTGTCCATAGTTGTGCTTCTCTATCAAAAAATTTGATAGCTACGTTGACTTGTTGTTCCATTTCCTCCATCTGCCCTGCTGCTTCCTGCTTCCTTTGTTCCTTGACAGGTGATCATGTCTTGCATTCAACTTCCCTGGTTTGACTATCACTTCGAAGTCAAATTCTTGGAACAACAATAACCATCTATAAATTCTCCCCCGCAACACTGGCTTGTTGACGAGGTATTTGAGAGTTGAATGGTCTGTAAACATCTTGAAATGTTTTCCCAATAAGTAATGTCTGAACTTTTGAAGTGCATAGACCATAGCTAAGCCTTCTCTCTTTGTGGTATTGTAATTCTGGTATGATTCTGACAGTTTTCTTCTAGAAAATGTTATAGGATCATCCAATTCTCCTACTCCTGGTTACGCTAGAATAGCTCCAAGTGCTATGGTTGATGCATCTACATGCACATGGAATGTCTTTTCCCAATCTGGGAATACTAGTATTGGTGTGGTTACCATCTTCTATTTCAGGGTGTCCAATCCTCGATGACAGTCCTCATTCCACTGAAACTTCTTGTCTTTTCTTAACAATTTCTCCATTGGCGCAGTGATCCGCACATACCCTTTTATAAATTTCTTGTAATATCCTTTTTGTCCCAATGTTTCTCTTAACTGAAGTACTGATTTTGGTCATGGTAAATTAACAAGTATTGCAATCTTGGCAGGAGCGACTAGCAAGCCTTGTTTGCATACTATATGACCCAATAGTATCCCAAAGAGTGTTCCGAAGATGCACTTCTTGATGTTCAACGATATCTGGCACTTCCTACATCTTTCTAACATCAGCCTCAACACCTCTACATGGTCTTTCAACAGACTGTAGATTGTCCAATCATCCAGATATACCTCTAAAAACTAGTGGATGAATTCTTTGAATGCAGCTATGACTAATCTGGAAAATATTGCCAGTGCATTCTTCAGTCCAAACAGTGTGACTATGTATTGGTAGGACCCCCATTCTGTGGCAAACGTGGTCTTGTATCTGTCTTCAAGAGCTATCTTGATCTTATGGTAGCCTGAGAATCCATCGGTGAATGAGTAAGCTTCCTGGCCTCCTACGTTCTCCAACACCTCATTTGTGAAAGGAGTAGGGAATGGGTCATCTAGGCACGCATCATTCAATTTCCTCAAGTTGACACATATCCTTATCCCTCCCTGCTTCTTCTCCTGAACTACCATAGGGCTTACCCATTCATATTCCTCTATTGGTTCTATGATTCCAACCTCCAACATCCTATCAATTTTTGCTTTCACTTTTTGCTTATATATTGGGTTTAATCTATAGGGTCTTTGTCTGATCGGTCTTGCCTTGGATCTGAGAGGCATCTTCATTTCACCTAACTCTCCTGCTATTCCTTTCATTTATGTGAACATTGTTGGGAATAGGTCGTTGTACTCACGCAGTAACTATGTTATACTTTCCATTGTTTTCTCATCCCAGTAATCTCCAGTGCTGGCCATTTTGGGATTCTCAACTGTCCCAATGTTGACTTTCTTCACCTTGATCGGCAGAGAAAATACTTATGATTCCAGAGGTGGACCTTCCACTTCTATTTAACCTTCAACTTCTGCAATCTGAATGTTTCACGGGTCATCTTCATCTTGTTCTTCTTCCTGCACATGGTAGTATGACAATAGTTCTTTTACTGTGTTTGTTTTGTTGTTGTTCTTTTTTCATGAGTTCAACTTATGGTTATTTAATGAATATCACCCCTCTGATTTGTTTAAGTGTTGAGTCTATGTTGGGGTTCTCATGCTCAAATGAGAAAGTGACTATAAATTTATGTTGTAATACTGTCCATTTTGTAGTTCCTCTGTGCAATTCCTGGTCTGTATACCAGCTTGTTGGAATCCATTCTAATGTGTGAACAAAATGATGAGGCCATTCCTCTAGTGGTGTCATCCTCCATAGTGTTCTACACTTCTCCAAGTGTTCTCCTAGTGCCCCTTGTCCGTCATATTTCTGCAGTTGCTTGGTTCCCAGTTCCACGCCAAATCTAATGCGCAGTAACCGCTTACATTGGTACCAATCCTTGAATGTCTCTTTGTGTGCACCCCACCATATTGCAGGTGTTTACTTGAGTGATATATCCAGGGATAAGAGCCTCTGAATTTCTAACACTTCATCTTTGTATCGTGTTAAAAATGCTTCTAAATCATTCACCCCATGGAAGCTGGGAGGTTCCCTTATCTCTATACCTACCCATCTTACTACGCAGTCTATTCTTGCACATCTTCTTATGGAGACTTCATGCAACCTATGCTGCCAATTCTCTAAGCCTGTATCTGAGTCTAACACGCATGAGGTGATGCTTCTCCAACTGAGTACCCCATCTATAGTTGGGTTATCTTCTTCTCACGTAGTTGTTCTGTAAACCTTTCCCCTTCTGATGGGTCTAATGGCGCAATGACTTTGTATTCTCCTGACTCGAATGTCGTCTTCCTTGTCTTTAAGTTGATTATGGCATGATTGTCAAACGCCAAGCAATTTTGGATAAGGTGTTGTACCATCCACTATCTCTATTAATTTGAAATCGTCTTTAGTGCGCACTCCATCCAAATCTAGTGTCACCCCCTTTAGTCTTCCAATTGGTATAACTCTGTGTTGGTTTGCTAGTTTTAGTTGAACAGGTGAATATCCTAATGTGGGTTCTCCCATACATTGCCATGTCTTCTTGGGTAACACATTTACTTCAGATCCTAAATCCATTGTAATATCTCTCGTGTTGAAATCTCCAATATTAGCGTTCAGTCGAAATTCTTTGCTTGTTTTCCTCCTTGTATGTGGATGATTAATTGTTTTTTGTTCTAGCNAGCATATTTTGTAATACTTTAATAGGGATGGATCATTTAGTATTTTAACACAGGATTGCGAAAAACCCTTAATCGTACTTACTTGTCCCAAGGGTTGTGCTTCTTTGGTGTGATCCAGTGATGGAGGCATCTCGTATGCTGGTACTTCCTAGGTCTGATGTGCAATGTTATATTGTTGTTGCGCAGTTGTATATGGTTTTTGAGCAGTGTTATACGGGGCTGGTAATTGGTTAAACTGTGGTGCAGTTTGCCCAGTCATCATTTCTGCCTGCACTTTGTAAGCATCTGATGTTCTTTTCCTCATGAGGTCCATGGTCCTGCAATCTTTGTCATCATGGCCTACTAACTTGCAAAAGTTGCAGTATGAGCTCTTAGGTACTGTCTAGTACTTCTGCATCATTGGATAGTGATATGTATCATGCCCCTGTTTCTTACAGATCTCACACCATAGTCCTCTTGTTGGCAACAGGTTTGGCATTCCTGCTGCCATGTACTACGCGAATGTTGGACATTTGTTCTTATGGTGTCCTTTTTTTCTACATGTGGTACACCAAACGGATTCCCTTTTGTCCTTACTTTTGTTCTAGTTTAGTTAGAATGTTAAGTTCTTCAGATCCTCCTTCATCTCCTCTATAACTGGATCTGTCCTATGATATTGGTTCTCTTCCATTTGTAGGGCTACCTGTATAGCCTTTGCCTGGGTTTGAAACTTCTACTGTTGCAAAGGGTATTTCAAGTGTGGTAGCAATGAATTGGCAAACAGATGCCTATGTTGCATATCTTTCATAACATGCTTTAGCTTTCCCTTTAATTGTTTGAACCTCTAGTCAATCTCCCATACTGATTCTCTTGGTTTCTGTCTAACCTTTATCATCTCATTCATGTATTGCTCCTCTGAACTAGGCTTCTGGAATTCATTTATCAATAGATTTTTGATATCTTCAATCGTTTTGGTTCTTCCTAGCGGACTGTTTGCCGCTAAAATCATGTACCAATCTAGTGCGCAATCTCTTAGCGTGATAGCTAATTGTGCAAGTTTAGTGTCCTCATCTATGATCAGTTTCTCTTCCCATATCTGTTCACAAATAAACAAGTGTTTCTAAGGGTACTTCGACGCCTCTCCTTTGAATTATGGTAATCTAATGGTGCGATCATGTCCTTCCATCCTAAATGATGAACTACTACCTTTGTGCGATGTAGATACTTGACTAATGCTTCCTGAACTGGCTCCCCTAGTTGTTGTTCCTTGTGTAGATGTACTTCATGTTGTCTTCCTTCTCCCAAAATTCAGTATTTTAAATGGTGGTGTTCTTCTTGGTGTGTTATTCGCACATGGGTTTATGGGTTCTACACTAACACTGATATGGATAGGAGCGTTTCCTTCTATTCCTGCTCTTGGACCTCTCGTCTTCCTCTCATATGTCGTGCGCAGGATTTCCTCAATCTGTTCCACAGTCCGGAGATCCTCTACCTCTTCTTCATCACTTGCCAAACCCTCCCTCATGGCTATGACTCTCTTCTTGGTGTTCATCTTATATTGGTAGGGTACTCCACTGTGCGTTCTTCCAGTTGTTGTCATGATCTGCTTGATCTGGTCTTCATCCATCATAATTGGGTCCAAGACCTCCTCCTTCTTACCTTTATCCATTTCTCCTTCTCCTGTCAATGCTTCCCCCCTTCCCCTATGCACGCATATAAGTTTAGTTGTCTGACGCCAACGTCATTACAACTTTGTTATATAATAATATCTTAATAGAAGTATATAAAGATCTGATATACCTACCTCAAGGTCCCTTCAAGAACTCATGTTATGTTGCACTGTAAGACTTCGTTGTATCTACCTCAAATTTTGTGATAAATCCTGTGATAATGTTGTCTAACCAGAAATCTACTACACGCGTAAATTTATTATCAACTTGTTGTAATTGCACGATATCTACAAGATTCCACTCTAGCTGTCTGATCTGATTTGTAGCATGGTTGTCTTTCAACCTGTTTATCCACTTCTACAACACATGCAGGAAATAACAGAAAAATACTTCATGCAAGTTGTTGAATACGTACTTGTCCAGATATTTGTGTGGTGTCAACTTCAGGTTTATGTTATCTTTCTATGCAATCTCCAGCTCCTTTGTTTTCAACCATCTCTCTATCTCTGCCTTCATTTGATTCCATGGTCTCAACATCCCCTTTTAGATTCTCATTCTTTCAACGTCTTGTCGTCCGATCTGGCATTCTTTTGACGCGTCTTCCGCAAATCTCATTCACTCAATACCATCATGTCCCAACCAACCAGAAATAGAACCATTTGTTGGTTTTCTAATCTTCTACTTAGGATTCTTTATTAGTTATCCCGATCCTACCTTACTGTCATAGATTGACCCCGGTTCAAATTTGATAAGCTCCCAACAAAATCCATCTAAAAATGTCGTCCCCTCTGGTAGACCAGAAGGCAACACAACACATAGGGTGTATTGCGCAGTCTCACCCGAGATATCTCTATGGGTGGATGAAATACTCAAGTGTTTGCAACCTAGGAATGAGTGGAGATATGCGGTTGTATCTTGTAATCTTTATTTACTCGGTCTAACATATGATTGTAACAGTTATTCTATTCATGCATGAAAATACCAGATCTAACTATTTAATTCATTCATCTAACATTCACCACTTAACAACTACATTAATTAATTCATCTAACATTCACCACTTAACAACAATAAAGACGTCTACATTAATTCACACAACATAGGTGTTATCGTGGTTCAACCCCTCCTAGGCTACGTCTATAAATATCTATCTCTCAAGCTCTTTATTATGGTTCAGTAATATGTTATGCCACGCATGTTTACACTCTTAGATCTTACTCTTTTTAACAGGCTCCTCGATCCCTGTGAGGCTTACTAGATCGCACCAGGCTCCTCAGCCTGTGATCTAACCCTTGGGATCGGGCCGCTCACTGCTTCCCTAGATCACCAACTTATTGACTCGTACAGTTCTTACAACTTTCTGCCATCTGTCCTTTGCTCTCGTCATCTCTATCCTCCATGTCTCTTGCTCGGTCCCTTTCTTCCTCTAAGTACTACCTATTTATATTCTTGGCTCATCGGCCATTACAATACATTGCAAAAACCCTAACCCTAGCATCATTAGGTATTCCTTGCATGCACACCTCACCTGCTTCCCTCACACGTACTGCTTTTCCTTCCAACTGTCCTTTCCTCCTTTCATGCTTCTCTTCCCAAAAATAACATTTTCTCCTTACTAGGTCTGCATCCAACAATAGTGGAGACTTTGGTATGGTTTATGGAGGTTGTGGTTTCAACCCCCGTCGTCTCCATAATTTTGGTAAATCATGACCATTAATGGCTAATGGGAGGTCGCCACATGGTGGCCTCTCATTAGTCTAACCATGCCACATGTCAATCGACGATTAGTTAACCTGAAGGTACGGATGTCGAGTCACTTCCCAAAATGTCTGCTGCATGGTCGTGCCACATGTCACCCTTGCATTGGTGACACGTGTCACCCCTTTTGACCATGTTGACTTTGACCTTTGACTTTTGCCTTTTATTTTGACTCAAAGTTTGACTGGTCATAACTTTTGCATACGAACTTCGTTTGAGGCAATTTTTGCGTCATTGGAAAGCTATCGCGAAGCTCTAAGAATTGATGGAATTTTAGAGAGAAATTGGGATGATTTAATTTTGAGAATTTTTTAACCATTCTGGACCTTTGTGGATGATCTGGATCCTCCTGGACCTTTATGAGCATTCTTGGATCCTCATGGATCATTCCTCCTGATTGAAAGCCTTTAATACCACCAAAAATTTTTATCACTCAACAACTAGGTGAGGGTAGAGTTCCCTCACCCTTTTGATCTCCATCCATTTTTCTTTACTTGGTTTTACCCCTTTAAGACCAACTCAAAGATATTCCACATCACCTCGCGGTGAAGTCCTGATTCTTCTGTCAAAAATAACATCTTCCTGTAGCTTGTCCAAATACTCTAGAGAAAAATCATCAATTGTTGGAACCTGAATACTTTCATCTTCGTCCATAATCATAGGAGGCTCATAAAGCTTCAAAATATCAACATTTACCACTAAATACATTTGCATGTAGGTTGGTAGATCTAAACAAAAGGAATTAGTATCAATCTTCTCTGAGATATTGAATGGACCATATCATATTGGTGTTATCTTTTTACCTTCACCTTTCATTCTATCCTTGCTAATCTGTAACCATACTTGATCACCGACTTCAAATTGATGATCAACTTGATGTTTGTCATGCCTTGCCTTGTACTTGGCTTGGATTTTCTCCAATTGTTCCTGTATTGTTTGATGTACATGTTGAATCTTTTGAATGAACCTTTTAGCTTTATCTATAACATCATGTCCATATTGTTTACTTGCTTCTCCAAAAACAAATTTCATAGGTGATTTAGTCAAGTACCCCAAACATACTTCAAAAGGTGTTTTCTAAGTAGAAGAATGCATGGCATGATTATAGGCATGGTGTACATAAGGTAATTGTTCATTCCATAGCTTAGGATGCTTGTTGTAGTATCCTCAAAGTAGATGTACCATTGTTTTATTTACCACCTCTGTCTATCCATATGTCTATGGATGAAAAGTTGTGCTCTTTTTCAACTTAGTGTCCATGAGATCCCATAAATCAAACCAAAAATTTCCCAAAAAGTGAGAGTCTCGATTTGATATAATAGACGTAGGAAGTCCATAATGAACCCAAACATTAGCAAAGAACATTTGTGGTTTCTGTTCAGTCGTGACCTGTTTATTGCATGGCATCAAAATACACATCTTGTTGAACCTATCCACAACAACATATAGATAATCATGACCTGTCCTGGACATTGAAAAACCTCCTACAAAATCCATGGAGATACTTTCCCATGGTTGAGAAGGTATTGTAAGTTGTGTATATAACCCCAATGTTTTGTTGCTAGGCTTACTTGTGGCACACATAACACACCATTTGATATACTTGGAAACAATTTCATTCATTCAAGGCCAATAACAATATCTCAATAATTGTGCTACTGTCTTACCAACCCCGAAATGACAAAAAATGAGACGTGTGAGCTTCTCTTATTATGTTTACTCTTTCATCTTTGGGTATACAAAGCTTTCCAAGATGATATAACAAATTGTCATGCATATAATAATCTGATTGTTTATTTCCACGAGTTAATGCATCATATACATCTTTAAAATCAACATCCTTAGTGTATTGTTCTGCATAACTTTCGTGAGCTAGAGGATTGTACCTTAGTATCGTCGATGCATTAATCATTGGTCTTGATAACATATCTATAACCTTATTATGAATACCTTTCTTGTACTTGATTACCGGGTAAACCTACTGTAAGAAACCTATCCACTTGAAATGTTGTGACAGTTGTAGCTTGGTCTGTGATTGCAAATGTTGTAATGGTTGATGATCTGTATGAATAATTGTCTCCTTTCCCATTAAGTGATGCTTCCATTTCTTCACACTTTGTACCAACACATACAATCCTTTATCATATGGTGGATAGTTAATCACAACTTGAGTGAAAGACTCAGAATGATAACATATAGGTTTACCTTGTTGCATCAAGACTGCTCCCATGGCATATCTGCATGCATCGATTTGAATATCAAATGGTTGTTGTAGATCTGGCATAGCCAAAACTGGTGAGGTGCTTATCTTTTCCTTCAATGTCTCAAAGGTTTTTTGTTGCTTGCCTCTCCATTGAAAGACTTGTTTAACACTTGTTAATGCATGTAGAAGAGTTTGTATGTATGAGAAATTGGCAATGAATTTCCTCCAGTATTGTATTTCTCCTAAGAAGCTCCTGACTTTTGTGACGGGAGTTGTCTTGGGCCATTTCACGATGACTTCTACTTTTGTAGGTTCTATTTTTAGTTGACCATTCCCTACAATGTAACCCAAATATACCAAATAAGTTTTGCCAAATTTGCACTTAGATAACTTTATATACAACTTCTCCTTATTCAAGAATTCAAAGACTGTGTTGACATGTTTTATATGATCTTCCCATATTCAACTAAATATCAATATATCATCTAAATACACAATAACATAATCATCTATGTAGGGTCTAAACACATCATTCATTACCCTCATAAACGTTGTTGGTGCATTGCATAACCCAAATGGCATAACTAACCATTTGAACAATCCTTGGTTGGTCTTGAAAGCAATTTTCCATATGTCGCCTTCTACAATTCTGATTTGATGGTAACCACTTCTCAAATCCAACTTAGTGAAATAAACAATATTCTTTAACTAGTCTAATAAGTCATCAATTATGGGAAGAGGATAACGGTTCTTCATCCTAATCTTGTTCAGTGCTCGGAAGTCAATACACATCCTCCACATGCCATATTTATTTGTAACTAATACAATAGGAGAACCACATGGAGAGGAGCTTGGCCCGATGATTCCTTTATTGAGAAACTCCTGAACTTGCTTCGTAATTTATGCATCCTCGATCATTGATGACCTATACATTCTAATATTAGGAAGAGGAGCATCCTGCTGCAAATATATTTCATGTTCAACCTCCCTCCTACGAGGAAACCCTATAGGTTTCTAAAACAACTCACCATAGTTAGATATGATGTTGATCAACTCATGTTTATGATCTGGATCACAGCCTGATAAAGCATCTGTTATATCTTCTTCTTTTTATTTCACTATCATGTGAACAAAATATTTACTTGCGCTCATGAGTCTCTTCATTTTCCCCATGCTCACTAAAGAAACATTAGTTTTGATACGATGAGCTCTAAAAATATACTCAACCTCGTTCTTGAAAAGATGATATTTATTCTCGTCGTAATATAATGCAACCTTCCTATCAAATAGATATGGACTACTCAAGACAATGCCACAAATGTCAAGAGGCACAACATCTAACTCAACCTCGTCAAAGAACTTAGTTGTAATTGCAAATCCGACCTTACATTGTTTTGTTACCTGCAACTTAGCATCTTCACACACCCATCCTAATGGACAAGGCTTTTTATGAGGTGTCGTCTTCAAACCCAACTTCTTAACAATTGCTTTAGATATTAAGTTAACTTGAGATCCATTGTCAAATAAAGTATCCACCTTTGTATGCTTGACTATAACTCTGACATAAAAAAACTTGCTTCTCTTCTTTTGATCAATATCACTTTCCAATTTAGTAGATTGAACTGAAGAATTATAGTTGATAGTTGATATGTCTTTGTTTCCCATTTCCATGATCTTAGATTCACCCCCGGAATCTGACCCTAAATCCTAATGAGTTGATGCAACAATCTTCTGCTTTCCTTTATCCTTAAACTTCTTCGGTCATAATTTTGGATGCAACTTCCAACATTATGGTTCCTCGTGTCCCTTTTTCTTACAATGGGAACATGTAGGTCTTCCCTCAACTTGCTTCACTGTAGCTGATTTCTCACTCTTCCATTTACCTTTCGGTTTCTTTTCAAACTTGAATTGATTTTTATCTTTGCTCGCATGGTTACCCTTACTAGCCTCTAGATGCATAGCTTGTACAGACTCCTTATCAATGTTAATAGGGTTAAACATTAAAATAGTATGACGAAGATATGAGTGCATGCCACCAATATAATTTAGAAGATTTTCATGGGTATACAATGAAATCCCTAATGATAATGCCTTCTTTTTGAATTCTTATGTATATTCCTGAATATTCTAGCCTTTACCCTGCCTTAGATGTTGCCATTCTATTATTGTTGTTTGTGTATAAGCCAATGGATATAATTTTTTTCTTATAGCCCTAGTAAACTTATCCCAAGAAGATATTACTTAACCCTTTTGAACAAGATCAACTTGCATCTTACTCTCCCACCATATTAAGGCTATGCCACTTAGTCGAAGAATAGCTAACTATATCCTTGCATCTTCATCCATGATCTTTTGAACCCTGCAATATATCTTTATTTGATTGATCCATTTGTCCAATTTCTCGGCATTCAATTCTCCATCATAGGTCGACAATTCAAACTTGACATCCAACTTTAATAAAGGCAGATTATGTTAGAGGACTTCTTTCGATGAGAAGAATGTCCACTTGCTTCAGAAGAAGATGATGATGATGAGGATGGTGAAGGGGGATCTAAAGGTCCACCACCTTCGCCTCCTCCTTCTCCTTTTATCGAAGATTCTCCACTTACGAGATTTTGAAGTCTTCATTGCAAATAATCTATTATCTCTCTCATCGAGCGAAGTGTATCCATCATTTCTTCTAAACTCGTGGGAGGATCTTCTCCTTCCTTTCCTTCGGAAGCCATCGTATGCTTACGAAGTCTTCTTTCAATTTCAGAGTTATAACTCACAAGATCTCCTTTACCAAGTTTGAGTTTGGCTCTTGTAAGCATTCACTCACAAACACTTGTCAAACCTGCTCTTATACCAACTTGATCTGAAAAATCCTTAGATGTTGTTGATGGCCAGAATTGACCATGATCAACATTGGGGAGATCACCCAGTCAGGGTCCCAAGTTAAACCCTTATCCATTTGGGATAGTGATTCTGACTGGGTTTTAATGGGTCCAATTACCCTTACCTAAAATTAACCTAATCTAAACTAATCTATATTTACAAAGATATATACATGGGCTTATGTCTGCTAATGTGTTTTATTACTTGCTTTTATCGACAAACAAAAGGAAAAGAATCACTCTCTCGCAACATGCTTACAAGAAAGCAATCTTCAAGCTAACATAAAGGCTTAGCCAAGCCACACTGGGTTTGCTCCTACATGAGGTGACTTAAAGAAGTGAAATAAAATTATCCTAAATGCAAATGAAAATCTAATCTATAATACAAATGATAGAAAGGAAATCTAAATTATCATATCTTGACTAGGAAAAGAATGAGCTCCACTCCTAATCAAGAGCAAAGTAATAAAAAGGAAAAAGGAATGAGATTGAATCTAAGATTAAGATATGTTTTCAAATCTTAGAACTAATTCAAATGACTTGCAAACTATTTAACCAAATATACAATAGAATGATATCAATAAATAGTTATTAAAACATCCATATCATATACTTAAATTCGAATGGATTTGATAGTAGATTTGTTATCACATTAAATAAATAGTTATTATATCATAATAACAATTTATAGAAGACATGATTATGATTTACTAATAAGTAGTTATCAGTAAATCAAAATAAGTCTCTTCATATCCATCATCCAATTTTGATTCAAATTCTGTAAACACCTGCAAAGATAGTTTTACAAAATTTCAAATAGTATAAAACAACCTAGATTAACAATAGTGTTGATATCAATTATTAATACACCAATTTGAAACATAATTAATCAAAATCAAATTTATATAAAAGAAATGAGAACAAGCCTGCAAATTATACAGTAGTGTAGGAAAGTGAAGACTTGCTATTAGCTCCAAACATCCTTATTCATGTGCAATCCTTTTAAATTCTAAATCCCTTGAAGAAATGGTTTTGCAATAATACATAGCTACTTCTCTCAAAAATTCAGAACTCCTTAATCTTACAGACATAAAAGTATACAATAGTGTAATTGAGAGTCTCTAGCTGCAAAATTCCCCCTATAGTTTATGGATCTAGGACCCCAATCTACATTTTTTCTTTACTCTTTTATAGTTTATGGATCTAGGACCCCAATCTACATTTTTTCTTTACTCTTTTATAACCCCTTTCAAGTTTGTTTGCCTTCATGATTTTGTGCCTTCAAATACTCTTTCCTGATTCATATTCACTTGATCTACTCCACCTTTAAAACTGCAATCCAAAATATAAACTATTATTAAAACTAATATAATAACATTAGAAACCAAATCAAACAAAACAAACTAAAATCTAGAATCTATTAATAATAAGATTGTTATAAAAGTAACAAAGTGAAAAGTATATACATTTTAAACTGAAATGATCAATTAAGACAAACTAATTATCTTTTTAAAAGAATGGCTACATAATTCAAGATTCTGTAGCTATTTTAAATCAATTACAACTAAAGTAAAAATGATAAATAAAACTATTATAATAGGAAATAATAGTAAATGAAAAGAAGAAAAACTACATGAATATATATAATTCTATTAAAGCAAACAGAAATTCGAACTCAAAATAAAATTGAACTATAATTAAGAAGCTAAAGATTGAACTAAATTATAAACAAAATAAGTCTAAGTTTTGAAATTAAAACTTAAACAATTAACGTTTCTTGTACGCAGCCTGGTATTGAACAGAGTTGTTATGCTTTGTTTGTTTGTTTGGATACTGTGACCTTTTTATGTGATTTACTATTCTTTACGACTGGCTTTTTATGTGATTTACTATTCTTTACGACTGGCTTTTCATTGAGTGAAATGGTTTCAAATTCTTCATAGGGAGCTGGATATGCAATCTGATAATCCTCTTATGGTCTGGTAATTTCTTACAAGAAATTGAGGAATTGTAAGTTATGAATTAGCTGCGGGTGACTATGAATTGGCCTTCTAGCTGGAATAAATCTTATAGTTACGGGTGACTTTAACTTCACACTATCTGCAGATGAGGTGTGGGGGGAATACAGCCTTACAAGACCAGGCGGTCGCTCAGTTAAGAGCTATCTTCCTCCGCAATAAACTAGTGGATATTCTTTCGGCCGCTGCAGTTCCTACCTAGAGGAATGGTAGAGTGGGTTTGGAGAGTATCTCCAAGATATTAGACCGTGTTTTCATTTCTGAAAATCTCTTACAACAATTGGGAAGGTACCGATCCTGGGTAGAATACCCTTTCCTCTCGGACCATGCCCTTGTCTTCCTGCAGCTTGAATCCTCCTCTCATCGGCCGTCTTACCCTTTCAAATTCAATTCGGTGTGGCTACAGGATCGATACTTTTCGCGGTTAGTCACTCAGGTTTGGACCGACCAGAACTTCCTCCAAGAATTAGACTTACAGAGACGGCTAGCCTGGAAATTGAAACACTTGAAAAAAAAAGTTAAAAGTTGGGCTATTCTACAGAAAATTAAAAACTCACATAGAATTACACAGGTGGAAGAAAGTATACAGACTTTGATCATGGATCATACATTGGGGACTAGGTCACCTGAACAGGAACTTAACTTAAAGACTTTAGAGGAGGAGAGGAACAAACTCCTACTAGCCGAAGAAGAACTTTGGCGTCAGCAGAAGAGCAGAGCAATCTGGATAAAGTGTGGGGATCAAAATACGAAATTCTTTCACCACTTTGCAAGCTAAGAAACTGCAAGCATATTTGGGAATTAAAGACAGATGAAGATGTAATTATCTCGTTATTTCAGAGGCCCATCGTTACTTCAAAGACTCTTACAGTGATATGGGACCTACAAATTATGTTGACCAAGCAGTCATCATTGGAAATTTTCCTAGACTTGTCAGTGATGTGGAAGCTGATCAACTTTCT
This sequence comes from Picea mariana, assembly GCA_032191745.1. Taxonomy (NCBI): domain Eukaryota; kingdom Viridiplantae; phylum Streptophyta; class Pinopsida; order Pinales; family Pinaceae; genus Picea; species Picea mariana. Next base: position 31,792 of record JASDQU010815384.1, read on the forward strand.
AGAGCCTGTACTAAAGAGGAGATTTGGAATGTTCTTAATTCTTTCAAAAGGGACAAAAGCCTTGGACCTGACGGATGGATTGTCGAGTTCTATCTACACTTCTTCGAGCTTGTTGGTAATGACCTGCGGGATTTGGTTGAAGATTCCAGAATCAGAGGCGGGGTTAACCGTGCTTTAAACTCAACTTTCTTGGAATTTATTCCAAAATCCAACCATTCGAATTCCCTAGGAGACTACAGGCCTATAGCATTGTGCAACCTTTCCTATAAAATTATTACAAAAATTCTAGCTAATAGGATCAAAACTTTTTTATCTAGAATTTTATCTAGAGAACAGTTGGGTTTCCTTCAAGGGCGACAGATCCCCAACGCCATTGGCACTACACAAGAAGTTCTACACAACATTAAACTGAAAAAGGTACAGGCACTTCTATTAAAGTTAGATCTCAAAAAAGCCTTCGATTGTATTAACTGGGACTATTTGAGATTAATTCTCCTACAATATGGTTTTGGTATTCATTTCACAAAGTGGATTATGGGTTGCGTCACCAATTCTTTTATAGCAGTCTTGGTTAATGGGGAGGCAACCCCTTTCTTCCAAAATGAAAGAGGTTTGAGGCAGGGTTGCCCACTCTCTCCCTTATTGTTCATTCTGGCAATGGAAGGTCTGAGCATTCTACTAAAAAACAGTCAGCATGAAGGGAGGCTTACCGGTATTAAAGTTTCAAGGCTAGTTAAGATCCTTCACATTTTTTTCGTGGATGATGTTCTTATAATGACTAGAGCTAACTTACAGGAATGGAAGGAAATAGACTCCATTCTAAAAACCTTTTGTCTAGCATCGAGACTCTAGATCAATGTGACAAAATATACCTTTCACTATTCTGGTCTTTCATAGGTGGACTTAGAATCCTTCAAGGACATATTCTCGTACAACTTCATTGACCTGAGATATCTCGATTTTTTCCTCAAACCAGACAATTATAAAGTGGCGGATTAGAGGTGGTTACTCATTAAATTTGAAAAAAAAATTGAGCATTTGTGCAACAGGTGGCTTTCACTCGAAGGGAGATTTGTTCTGATTAAATCCGTCTTGGAAAGCCAGGCAGTTTATTGGATGGCGCTGGCTACTATTCCAGTAACTATACTAAACAGGATTCGTCAGCTGATCTTCATGTTTCTCTGGTCGAGAGGTAGTGACAAAAATCATCTACATCTCTGCAGTTGGGATTCTATTGCTAAACCAAAACTGGTAGGTGGTTGGGGGTTGAAATATGTCTTCCTCTTTAATAAAGCTCTGGCAACTAACACTCTCTGGTGTGTGCTGACGAAAGACGAGATCTGGCACCGGGTTATTATTGGCAAATATCTACCACATAGTTCTGTCTCGAATTGACTTAGACAAACTTGTACCAACGCACCTAACACATCCACGATTTGGAAATCGCTTCTGAAATTCTTGCATATTATCCAACATTGGCTTTGTTGGAAACCTGGGTCGGGCCACTCTATCCACGTGGGTCGAGACGCCATTTTTGGATTGGGGTCTATAGCTTACCTGTCTCGGGAGCTCCTGACTGTATTACACCATCAACACATCTTATATCTCTTCCAGGCCAAGGGATCTACAGTCCAGGGGTCTCTCTTTACACAGTGGAAGGATTGCTCAGACCTTGGCCTTTTGGGGAATCTGGCATTGGAATGGCAGCGATACAGTAGGGCATTACATGGAGCGGGGATACAACTTCTGGACCATGATGACAAGCTACTTTGGAATGGGGAAGATAGACCCAGAAATGTTACTGCAAAATTTTTATATGAGGTTATAGCCTCAACCATCTTGAACCATAAGTGTATTGGTTGGAGGAAGAACCTTTGGCACTCGAATATCCCATTAAAAAACAAAATTTTCACCTAGTTAGCAGCAACAAACAAAATTCTGACTTGGGACAACTTACAACATCGTGGTTGGGAAGGACCAAACATTTTCCATCTGTGTTGTTTGGACTCTGAATCTGTAACACATATTTTTATTAATTATACCTTTACACAACAAGTTTGGGGCAGATTTTTAAATGCATTGAAGCTCAGGACTACTTGGACGGGTTCCTCCCCGAGTATTTTCATGGAGGATTGGGCAAAGGAGGTGCCATTGTATCCGCATCTTCCCTCACTAGTCAATTGGCACATCTAGTTGGTGCGCAACAAGACTATCTTCGAACAACTTCCTCCTTCTACCCATGTTATTTATTACAAGGCTCTGGGTGGAATGGAAGGTAAAAAGACAATAAAAGAACCTACTTCGATATTTTTACAACCTACCATACTTCAGGGTAGGACTACTTCCTGGTTTGATGGTGCCTCACAAAACTTTGGACAACAGTGTGGAGTTGGAGGTCTGATCAAGTTTGTTGATCACACCATAATTAAATGGACCTACAACTGTGGAGCTGACACAAATTCCAAAGCTGAACTTCTTGGCGCTTGGACAACACTCACCCTGGCTACAAAACTTCACATTCTGGATTTACAAGTTTTGGGCGACTCGAGAATTATTATAGATTGGCTAAACAACAAAGGAAAATTACAAGTCATTGCCCTGGAATGCTGGAAAGACAGAATCTCTGAGCTCATCAAAGGTTTTACTCAGATAAACTTCACTCAAATCTACCAGAAATTAAATTTGGAGGCTGACCTTCTCTCCAAAAGTGCTCTTCAAGAGCAGGAGGGGGAACTGACATACTACCAGTGGAAAGATGGCCAATTGGGGTCGACTCGACATCTATACCTTTTTTAGAGGCTATCAGAGATACAGTGTCTAGTTTTGGTATATTATGATCATAATACATCCACTGTTTACTTGTCTATCTATTTTGTAAAAGCTCTTAGAGTCGGATAGCAAAGATATTGAAGTCTCAACTCTAAGATGCCTATGTTCACAACCAGACAAACTATCTTGTAATTTTGGACAGACTACCTTGTAATTTCGGACTGGTGATATAGCTTCCAACTAGGAAGCATTCATTGTAATTTTGGTAATACTATACATTATAAATATAATGAGCAATTTTTCTTGTGGAAAAAAGTTATGAATTAGGATCATGTTATGATGGTAAAATCGTGGCAAAAAAAACCTCTTTTAAAATAACGCTTAAAATGGAACCTTCTTTGCATTATACTCAAGCAAAAAAAACAATACTTCAAAGTGCATGCCATGACTAAGATAAACTCTGACCTTTTGAATAGTTTTCATAATAAGTCTTTCATGGAGAACAAAGATTTAATAAGAAGCCAACAATTCACTTGTTGTCTATAGTTCCAAAATGAGAAGCCAACAATTCACTTGTTGCCTATAGTTCCAAAATGTAATAAAAAGTATAATTATTGAAACTAAGACAAAAGAAAATTATATCATAGCTTAATATTTGAAACCTAATTCTGTAGCTTATGTTCCAAATGAGGTTAAGAAAACAAGAATAAGTAAGTAGAAGCATTGTAAGATAAATTCTTGAGTTCCATCCTCGCACCAACAAAAGCATGTTGTCAATGAAATCAATCAAAGCATTGTTTTAATTTCATGTATGAGATTTAAAATAGATATAAAGAACCATTTCAAGGCTTAAAAGTTTTAATGTAATAATGTCCAACAAGAAAATCGAAATCACAAAATATATAAAAAAAATTCCTATAAACAACTATTAAAATTATTTCAAAAATAAAATCTAATAAAATACGAGAAAAAATTTCTTATCAAAACAAAAAAAAAGGACCCAAATTTTATTCATTCAAACCAAAATTTGGGGGGTTGTTGTATGCCACAACAGATGCTTATTAATTTCTAATGCATAATAACATCTACTTGATCTTCGAAATAAAATGACCGCTTAATTGTTTACAATGTACCCATGAAATACTTATCTAACCATATACACTTTAATGATAAGTAACTTGCAAATAACCGGGCACAAAATGAACAACAATGATAATATCACATACACAAGTTTGATAACAGAGTTCACCCAATTTGGGCTATGTCTCTGGGTCTGCTTTCAATAGAGACCTCTTTATTAATGCTCAAATGCTTATGTTTTACAATGGTCTTTTTCTACGTTGCTCAAACCCAAAAACATAGTGTACCATTGAATTCCTTGCGAAAAATCGTGAAAAATGAGTATAAAGTTCTTAAAATTTCGTCAAGGGACCTCTTAGCATGCTTTACGATGTAGCATCAAAGTCTTTGTACCCTTGGGCACACATTTTGAGACATAACTCTGCATAAATGATGAGTATGTCTGTCTGTACAATTCTCGATCCTCATGCCCATTAAATAGGGTGTGGACCACTTAACCACTGTCTGCAATCCATGGTCGGCCTCAATTATTTGTTAGGTGGGTCCCTAACAAATCCACACTTGTAGCAGAATTGGTTAAGTGTTGGTGCATATATGTGGTGGGTTAGGGGTTCGAGCCCCACCGACCGCCGGCCTATTCGTTGTTTTTGTTGGTATATGGTTATAAAACCATATATTATATACAACATATGGTTTGAACTCCCCGCCAAACATACAATGGTCACAATTATATGATATACGCCATAGAACTATGGGTCGAGGGCTTAAGTCCTCAACCCTTTTGTCGCCATCTACTACAATACGTAAGTTCAAATAAAAACGACACCCACTATGGTTAAGTAACTCTCGTGTGGCGCGTTGGTAGTGGAGAATTTGGTAAGGTTTATGGAGGTCGTGGGTTCGACTCCCATCGACTCCATAAGTTTGGTAAACCATGACCATTAATGGCCAATGGGAGGTCACCAC
>JASDQU010815387.1:0-12071 GCA_032191745.1 Picea mariana
CAAATGTTTTTGTCAAAGACAATCACTTGGATCTGGAACGCGAGTTGAGGGGGTAACCTTGGAATGTGATCTTCCAAGTCAAAAATTATTAAATTCCTATCCGTCGGGTCAATTCCACCGATAGCTTTCAATAGTGCCTTTCGTTGTGTGGGACAACTTTGAAGGACTTCGAGGGATGACATCGCAGAAGGTGCTTGGGCTAGATCTTCAACAATGTTGTAGTTTTGGGCAACACGAGCATGAGGATTGAAAGCCGATTTCCAAATGACACCCTTTGGGGGGGGTCGAAGAACTGTGTCAAGGCTTGGTTGTTTGAGATGAAGAGGACCATTGGTAGGTGGAATCGCAGGAGAGGGTTGTACCAAGGAAGGAGGTAGGTCATCAACCTTCTCTTTAGAGGGAGAATAATATTTGGCTTGAGTGGTGAGGGCAATGTCGTTTTGCTTTGAATCGCCAGTACACATCAATACATAAGAGGTAGTAGAAGATGAGGGTTGGTCATGAATGACCAACTGAGCCTATTGTTGAGACGGGAAGGGTTGGGACAAAACAGCCGGAGCAAGTGGTTTTGGAGCTCCTTGAAGGAACTTAGTGACCTCGGTGCGTCGTGGACAATCCTTTGTGTAGTGATCATCACAATAGATAAGACAAGGGTATCGAGGTTTGCGCTTATCCCGATCGTCAATAGATGTAGTTTTGGTTTGCTCTGCTTGAGAAGTATTTTTGTCCTCCTTATTCTTACCCCTTCCCTTTTTGGATTTGTTTTTACCGACTGGGGTAGATTGAACCACATTTACCTCAGAAGTCTTGCCGATGGGAGGGGTAGGAGATGGAGCATTTTGAACATTACAAGAAGCAGGTTTGGGGTTGGTTCTTGAAGCGGAATGTGGTTGGGCCTGGAAAGTGCCAATCACACCGTCAGCTGCATGCGAAGCAGCTGGAATTGTTGAAGTAGTGAAAGTGGAAGGATGAGGTAAGTCAGGTAGTAAATCATAAAGGGTACCCGTTTGTGAGTAAACGAGGTCAAGGTATTGAGAACAATTGATAGCCTGCTCTTCCGTGACTACTCCACCCATGGCAATGTCACGACCAATGTCATTCACAAATGATTTTGTGAACCATTCTGCCAGCAACTGATCGGGGAGTTCGAGTTTAATGAGACGTTGTCTCCCTCGCCACTCATGAATGTGATCGGATATATGAGTGGCCTTGTTCTGTTTGCAAGAACTCAAAATCTTAGTCCCCGTTTCATAACGGATCGGTAACTGGTAGTGTGTGAGGAAATCCATAGCTAGGGTGTTGAAATCAGAGAAGAAACCTGGTGGTAATTCTATATACCACTTTGCAGCAGAACATGTGAGGGTTCGTTGAAAAAGATGTAAACAAATAGAGTCATCCATCAACGAGTTGGATGAACACCAGAGGTGAAAAGTCATAACGTGATTGTTCGGGTCCTCTCCTACTTTGTCGTCGAATTCAGGAATGTCCGATGGTAGCTTGGCTGGTATAACAGGCCATTAGGGAGAGTGACGAATTGGATCATTTAAAATCCTTGACAAATCCGGAAGATCCAAAGTGGCCAAAAAGGGTAACTGTCGATTCACCTGTGAGTACTGGTGGCTTTGGGGAGGAAGCCCTGTCGGCAAACCAGTAGGACCATAAGTAGTCTGCAGATAATGTGAAGACCCAGGTAGATTCGGTGGTGGTTGAAGAGGATAGTAGCTCATGGGATTATATCCTGGAACAAGGACGTGAGTTTGAGCAGTCGAACCCCAAATGGGATTGAACATACCTGGATATGGTTGGCCTATACTAGGGGTTATTACAGATGCAGTCGAAAACTGCTGCCCCCCAGTCGATTGAGGAGGATGTTGTATCAGATGATTCCAATATTGGGCCAAGGACGGAGGTATGTTTTGTCAATAAGGTGGGGTCGGTCCTCCTATCGAAGGTGGTGTTCCAATTGGGGTCAATGTCCCAATTGGGGGTTGTGTTCCAATTGGGATTTTCCTTCCAATAGGAATTTTCCCGCTGAGAGGGGGTTGAGTCATGCCACCTTGATGAAATTGTCCACCGACGGGAATCTGGTAATTTGGTGGGAATGACGGAATAGTGCCACTGGGATGAAGACTGCCAATAGAAGACGAGGAAGGTCCTCCAAAAGTAAATTGACGGAGTGTCGGAATAAAACCGGGAAGAGAGTGCCCAGAAGAAGAAGGACCACCAGGAGAGCCGGATGGGGTTTGCGTAGGAGTGGGAATGGAAGCATTCAACGCATGGTATCCAGGTGGTAGTGTTGGGGTGACGCTGGGCGTTCGCAGTGTGCTGATGGGGGCGAGACTAACCGCGGTAAACCTGGTGTGAACACTCATAGTATCTGTATGATGGGCCATTTCGATAGGGATGGTCAAGATGTGGTCAGATCGTGGGGCGTCGGTACCAGGAAAGTAATAGGCGGTAGTAAACGGTATTGTCTCTGGACTAGAGATTTCAGAAATCATAGGTGGGGTGATTTCAGAAATCACAGGTGAGCCTGGACCAAAAAGGTCCCGTCGAAAAACACCCATAGACCAAAAAGGATCTTGTCCTTCTATGCCTGGAAAGGGTCCGACCGGTGATCCAGAAGACGTAACAACTAAGTCTCTAGAAGAATTCAGTAGCATAAATGGTCGCTCAGAATTGGGGTGAAGTTGAAAGTCCTCTCTAGTATTGGTAATTCGGAAATGTTCTAGAGAGTCAGTTCGTTCCACTTGTGGCGTTTCGTTCCACTTGTGGCATGGTAATGTCTTGGACTTCACTCTACTGAGGAGAGCCCTCAGGTGAACTTGTAGGCAAGGGTTGAGAACCTTCCATATGCTCTGGAGATAAACCCTGCATTCTACGGAAACGACGTAGAGGAGCTATTGTAAACGAGCGACAAACTTCACGAAGAAAAGCGTATGGTCAACTTTGGTAAACAAACAACACGCGCTAGTAAACAAAATCTAGGAAGCAACACCAAGCAAACTAGACCTTCTAATTCCGAAGCCACTAGTTGGTGATGAAATCCAACGTCGCAACAACAAGACGACAAGGGGTTGGGCTAGGGTGGAAAAGTTACGCTGACGACCTGCTTAACAGACTTACACCCTGGTGCAAGCTCCCACACATAATCGTGGGTATACCCTCCAAGGAGCCCGNCCCACTAGTTGGTGATGAAATCCAACGTCGCAACAACAAGACGACAAGGGGTTGGGCTAGGGTGGAAAAGTTACGCTGACGACCTGCTTAACAGACTTACACCCTGGTGCAAGCTCCCACACATAATCGTGGGTATACCCTCCAAGGAGCCCGAGTGAGTTTGGCCAACGTCAATTCCAGGTACCGTGAAGAATTTCCCCTTCACAGCCACCTTGTGTAAGACCCTAGAAATATAGGCTGCTAAGGTTACCACCAATAACAATAAAACCTGGGGGGACAATTGACAGTCCGATCCACACGCAAGGGCAGGGTATCTAGCCCGAAATCAACTCAAAAGGCTTCCACTCATCATTGTGGGTATACCTCCGAGTGACCCCCGTAATACGTGCAATCTCTACACTGATATCAACAAAGCAGGGTGAGTAACTCTGTCGATATCAATGCGACCTCGTGTTTGACCCTTGTGTGAGAAGGGCTTCCCAGGACAAGATGTTGTAAATGGAATTTGACAATTTGACACTCCTTAACACAAGATGCTATTGTGTGTTTTGTGCTTTGGAGAGTGTATCTCTCTACCTATTCCAAAGCGCTAGCCTAGCTAAATGTTGGTGTAATAGAGTCCTAGAAAAGAGTTACTAGTTAAATTTTACAATTACGCAATGTTATTAAGGGCTGTTGTTACTCAAAGGAAGCGGAGATGAAACTGATGTTTTATGAGACTATGACCCAACAATGCATGGATAATAATGAAATATATCAATTTTCATTCAATGAATCCTATGTACGGGAGGGAAAGAGAAGTTTTCTATATCAAACTTGAACTACAAGACACAATTTCCTTTAAAATGCAATTGCAACAAATCACGCAAAAATAACAATTCTCTATTGTTTCTTTTTCAATAATTTCAACAATTGATTTTCAATACTTTTGAAGACGAAAATGATTTTGAAAGAAAAACGTTTGTTCACTTTTCAAAAAGGACCTACACCATGATGGCGAGAGTGCAGAAAATCAAAAACCAATGAACAAGCAATAGATAAAAACCCAAACCAATCTTTCAATGGAAACAAAAATAACAAGCAAACCAAACTAGTCTTTTCAGTTGCATGAGAAAAGTGATCTTTCAAATAATGAGAAAATGATAAAGACAAAGAAGCTCAACTTTCAACCGATCGTCGGTTCTTAACCAAACAAGCACACTCAGATTCCAAAATCAGAGAGTATATCTTTGCAGGGAAAAGTCAAGAAACGAAAGTCAAGAAAAAAGTGACAGGAAGAGCCTTTGAAATCCTAAGACTGTTCGTGCACAAGAACAAAGACAAGAAAACATCAACCAATGGTCCAAGAAGCTCTTGTTAGGCACCAATACTAATCTGGACAGTTGATCATGTAAAAGTCTTAAATCCAAAATTAAAAAAAAAAAAAGGGTTCGCAGGCTGAGAGTGTTACAGTGCGAGAATGGGTCATTCTTGCAGGCCAGCTTTGAGCAGATTGCGAGAACCTTGCACTGAACCTAAAAGAAGGGTGTGAACTCAGTATATTCTCATAGGCCACTGTGGAGTGTAGTGCGAGAATGTCTGAAACTAATCAAATTTTTGGAAAAAGACACAAAATTTGAAGAGGCCTCTGGACCCAGAGGGTCTATTAGGGTATCCTGAAGACTCATAGATTGATATGAATGGAGAAAGGTAAGGCAAGAGTAAATGGCCAAGGAAAAATACCAAAAACGACAAAGAAAACGGGTTATCTCCCCAGTGGAGTCGCAAATTTTGTTATAGGACTAATCGGTAGGTGCGGACACTAACAGATCTCCCTAGATCCACCTGGATCTAGAACAAAACAGGACGGGACATGACCCTTTCCCTAAGTTTTGACCATTGAATTAGCTAGTAGGGAGGAACAAATAACATACCTTTGTATCGCTTCCTAGAGTCTCTGTTGCTCCCGCTTCACTCCAGTGCTCTCGTGAGGTCAAGACCAAGACAACACAAACCAACCAAAGTGAAGATAGCAAAATATATTCAACTGTCAACTTATGTGTATCATCAAGGAATTACACAATAAAGTGAGAATGACTTTATGGGAAAAGGACATGTTGTTGTATCATATTAATTGAAAGTAGAAGATACAACCCGATCGCCTTGATGTCGCAAGCTTCCTTTCGGTGGCTCTTGGCTCCAACACACACACTTGCTCAATCCTTGTATGAAGAAGATCAAATCTTCTTGATAGACTTGCTAGAGTCTCCAAGCTCCTGTTCAAGCTAGGTCCTTCACACAATNGAGAATGAGATGGTTACTTGGATAAGAATGATCCCACAATATCAGGGAAACCAATAAAAGGATAACCATTCGAATGCCAACCCATTCTTCTAGAAGATTCCCTTCTAGAACCATCAAGACTTCATCTTTTTCCAAGCTTTAGAACGAGTTCGCACCCTATCTATGTAGCACAGTGCGAGAAGTTCGCACCCTAGCTTAAGGCAGCCTATGAGAATGGGTCATTCTCGCACCCTAGTATATTAGCAACCTGCGAACTCTCTTCAAAAGTAAGTTTTCTGGGAAGAGATGAATGTCACTTTTCTTAGGAGAAAGTTCTTATGAGGAGCCTGAGTACACCATCAAGATTGACCAAAATCATGGGTAACAACTATAGACTAAGATATCATCTAAATAAAAAATTACAAATTTTCCAATAAAATCTTTGAGCACTTCATTCATTAACCTCATGAATGTACTTGGAGAATTGGTTAAACCAAATGGCATAAGAATCCACTCATACATCCCTTCATTTGTTTCAAATGTTGTTTTCCATCCATCCCCTTCTCTCATCCTTATTTGATGATAACCACTTTTCAAATCCATCTTGGAAAAATAACTAGCTCCAGTCAAACAATCCATCAAATCATTCATTCGGGGAAAAGGAAATCTATACCTGATTGTTTTCTTGTTGAAAGCTCTAGAATATATGCACATTCTCCAACCTCCATCCTTCTTTAGACTCAACACAGTTGGTACTGCACATGGACTCAAAATTTCTCTAATCAACCCTTTATCCAACAACTCTTGGAACTGCTTCTTGACTTATTTGTTCTCCTGAGGGATCAACCTATGCGTTTCTTTGTTTGGAAAACTTTCTCCCAGCACAAGGTCAATATGATGACTAATACTTCTGATGGGTGGTAAAGTATGAGGCAACTCATCCACCACAATGTCAACAAACTCATCCAATAATTTATGAATTTCAACAGTAAAATCATTGATGGAAGTATTTTTAAGGATGGATCTCAACTTACCTATAACAACAAACATCTCCTGATCTTTATTTACTTCCTTCAAGAGATCCTTCCAACTCATGAGAAGTATACTTGAACCAGCCTCCTCTTTGACTCCCTTATCTTCCAGTGGCAACAATATATGTCTACACCCGCTTTTCTCAAGGGTATAAGTATTATTTCTCCCATCATGTATGACATGTATGTCATATTTCCATGGCCTCCCCAATAGAACATGACAAACATCCATAGGTATGACATCACATAAAACTTCATCCTTATAACTACCAATATTAAACTCAATTTTACATTGTCTACTTACCATGACTTGATGTCCTTTTTACAACCAAGACGCCCTATACGGACTCGGATGTAATGACCTTTCCAACTTCAGTTTTTCCACCATTTTTGTGGACACCAAATTGTATGTGCTCCCATTGTCTATAATCACCTTGTATACTATATCTCTCGTCTTGCAAGCAATTATGAATAGACTCATTCTTTGTGTTGGATCTTGCACCTCATTTTTCAGCTTCACAAGGACTTTCCTCATCATGAGTGATCTTCCCTCTTTTGTTGCCTTTGTTTTTGTCTCTGTCTCCACATTCTTCTATTAAGCCTCAGTAATGTGAGCTTCTCTAACCCATGTATTCTTGTTTTCAGTACATTCCCAAGACATGTGTCATGTTTTCCCACAAGCATAACTCTTAATCTCTCCTCCTCTGCCTCTTCCTCTACCTCTTAGAAAAGGTTTCCTTACTCTAGAGTCTCCTCCTCTAGAACCTCCTGTAGCTATATAGTTGCTAGAACTACTAGCATATTCCCTTGTCTTCTGGAACTTTTCCCTTGTGTTTCCTTTCCCTCGGGTCAGATTTTTTCCTCTAATCTTCTGACTCTGCTTTCTTGTCAGCTTTTCTTTCGCCTTTAGGGATACCTGATAAGCATCTTATACAATCCTCACTGTCACTAGACTAATCTCATCTTGAATTTTATACCTCAACCCATTGATATATCTATCAAATTTCTCTTCATCATTTTCCCTGTGTCCTACTCTTATATTCAACTTATAGAATTCTTCACTATACTCCTTCACTGACAAACCTTTATGTCTCAGATTTTATAATCTTCTAAACAAATTCAGCTGATAATCCTTGGGTATGAATTTATCCTTGATATTATCTACCATTCTATCCCAACTCTTAATCTTGGACTTACCTTTCCTCCTTCTATCAGCCTACAACTCGTCCCACCATAAAGCTGCATGTCCCTTCAACTTGGTCACAACATGCTTTACTTTCTTCTCATCATCAATCTCCTCATAATCAAAATATTTGTCTAAGGCATTTATCCAGTCAAGAAATTCTTCTACATTCAAATTAACTTCATACATCGGGACTTCCATCTTCGCTCGGGTTCCCATCTTGACAACAATGCTTAGTAATCGTTCCTCTGTTGCTTCTTCCCCTACATCTTCCTCTTCTTATAGATTCTCACTTTAGGCGTCACTAATATAACCAGTATTTGGTTCTCTCCTATGTGTTGCTTCCATGGCATCCATCCTTGCACGAAGTTGACTCATTTTTTCTTCCATATTTGTGTTGACTACAGATCTCTCCCTACGTCTCCTTGGCGACATCGTTTCCAATACACTCTTCCCACACATAGAGATTTTTCCTACTCTGATACCACTTGATGCAAACATCAATCCCTTGGGTTGGTGTTGCGACCTCCCGGTCTAGGATCTTTTCTCATAGGAGCTTAATTATCTCTCAGGATCCCAAAAACCCTTGTTTTTACCTCACCCACAAGATTTTCAACAAACGGGCGCGAGATTCAACTTCACGAGGGTCCCTTTTCTCATGGTGACTAGTGCATGTGACCACGACTTAGGACCAAGTGCTTACCGAAAGGGGTGTTTGGCGCTCCGAGACTCCGGCACTTCGGAGTTCCTCCGTTCCAATATCAACAACATACTTCTCTCAAATGGATAAACCACCGAACTCCCGAAGAGTTGAGGAATCAATGTTCCATATTCCTCCTTCGCTCAACAGTCTACATTTACTCCTGACTCCAGGGCTCTGGGAGATTTACCCAACGTAACAATCCAATCCAATGCATCGGAGTAATGCAGTCGTAAAGTAACTTAACCGACAGGTGTAGGTATTACCCTATCCTTCCATTTCTCCAAATTCAAAGTTAAGACTTTGATTGGACACCGGACAAGAATTTGTCTCCCTCGCACGATCTACAACTAACAATAACTTCGGGGCTCTGGGCTTTGGGATTTTCTCTCCACATGACAATCAACCTAAATCACCTGGAGTGTTGAACCGCAAATAACTTGGAGATTTATGGCTCTCTCTTATCCACCCAGCCTACGACTGAGATTAAGTCTAGGCTTCAGAGCTTCGAGGCTCCTGACAACCTATAACTATTCCAAATTGTCGAAGTGGCGAATTCTGAAGGATTAGGGAATTAATGGCCATGCTCCTTAAACGAAGGAATCCTCTGCTTGTTTGATTTCCTTCCTAGAACCTCACACTCTTTATTTCTCCTGAGCTTCGTCCACTTTGATGAAGTGAACCTTGGTGCACACTTGCGCATCTCTCCTGAGATTTTAACCCTTAAAACTTTATGGGTCCACGCACTCCTTGCGCTACCTCTCCTAAGCTTGGGACTTTTTAAAGTCACATGCGCACTCCTTGTGCTTTCTCTGTACATGATTTCACTATCTCTCCATAGCTTCTGAACCTGTAGAAGGTTCACCCTCCGCACACTTACGTTGGAGTTGTGCACTCCTTTCACAAAGACTACCAGAAGAGAAACAATTGAAACTTATAACAGAACTGTAAACTCATTCAGTAAACAAACATCATCCATACACATAGATGCAAAAATAGAATAACACATTATCAATTATATTCCAAAAAGAACATAAACAGATTTTTACAGTCTCTCTCGGGGAAATTTGAGAGTATTCTTATTCGTTCCAACAACAACTTACTTTATCATAGATTTCATTGATTTATACATGAATTGGCTTCTCAAACCTTCCCTCCAGACTATTCTAGTGCTTTCACATATCAATAAAGATAAATAAAAAAATATCTCTTTGTTTTGACTAGCATAAGGAAGAGAATCAATATTGCTAAAATACAAACTAATTCTCATGAGTTGAATAGTGAAACTGGACATTGGACAATACCCAAAACACCATGGCATGAAATAATCTGTCACCTTTGTGACACTCAAAGGGTTGAATATGAGAAGAACTTTCTCCTAGAGTGCCCTGTGTATACCCAAATCAGATCCCAACTTCAAAATATTTGTCATAGTACCAACCTTCCTAACCTTCTAAAGAAACAAAATTCTAAAGAATCTCAATTTTCTTTTATTCTCTAATTCTTTATGGCACCAAAGATTCTAATTAAATTTGGCTTTAATGATATTTTTAACGTCGTTTGTATTATGCAGAATAACTTCTTCCTTTATTCCCCAATGATTTAGCCAAGACATGGTATCATTGTGTCATCCCCTTTTAAGTCGTTGGTGATTTTGGTTGGAATATGAAGAAATTTTGGGGATCCTTGTGTCATCCATGTTGTTTGACTTGTTCTTGTACATTAAGTACATAATCATAGTTGTGATCTCAATGGGGGAAAGGCTTGCTTCTATGAGGAGGATAGGATAGGGTGTATTGTCTTTAATTTTGAGATTACAATTGATAAAATTATTTTGGATCTGCTCTATCTTTCTCTAGGATTCTCAAGAGATATTGCATCCCCAAACTTCACATCCATATAATATAACAAGAGTGAAAAGAGTCTCAAAGAGGAGATTTCTTTTATCTCATAGCCAAAGGTTCGCTAATTTACAATTATTTTCAAGTGCATAATAAGCTTTCCACCCTGCATTTATCCTTTTCTCAATGCTATAGTTCCAATTGAACTTTCTATGAATATCAATTCCAAGATACTTGTACGAAGGGACTTCCTCCAAGCTATTGTTTTCATACATGAAACTATTGAAGGTGATCTTTTGGGATGTAATTATCATAACCTTCGTTTTGTCAGCATTCATTGTCGTCCTTGTACTAGAGAAGAAGTCCTTGAGGATTATAAGTTGCTTTATGATGTCATTGGGATTCCTTGCCATAAGAACAATATCATAAGCATATAGGTGAAGGATGATGACTATACTAACAAGAGTCGGTCCAATACAACCTGCAGCTTCCAAACAATCTTCTAATTTGTTAATGTATATGCAAAAAAGGGTAGGGGATAGAGGACAACCTTCCTTAACTCCAATATTAGAGTTAATTTCTTCCAGCCATCCCTCAGTGCTCCTAATCTTGGCAATAACAGTTTCATACAATCGTACCACAATAGCTCTCAACTCTGAGGGAACTTTTACCTATTCCAAAGGTTAGTCCTAGGCACAGTGTCAAAATCTTTCATAAAGTCAATGAAACAACAAAGGAGATTGGTTTTATTGTTTTGATACTCCCCTGCAATGATCCTAAGTGTGACAAGGTGGTCCATAATTGAATGATAAGCCTCTAAAACCAATCTGTCCTTTAGATCTTTTTCCATGGCTTTCTATCCATGTGCTTATCTTTTTTTCCAAAACAATTCTATATAGCTTGGCTAAAATGGGGCTAATCATAATGGTCCTATAATTGGATGGATTAATTGTATCCCCACTTTTAAAAATAGGTACAATGAGGCTTTGAGTCTAGGGTTTAGGGAAGCCCTTCTTGACTACTAAATTGAAGAGCTTGTGTATGTTAGGGATGAGAACAGGCCCTCAAACTTTTAATATTTCAGCTTGGTAGCTTCGATGTCCTTAGCTTTCCTATTTGTGAGTCGTTTAACCCCAAACTTTATGTCTTCTATAGAAAAAAATTCATCCTCTGTAGAAGTGTTTGGAATGTTGTTCAGAATATTGGGGGATTCGTAAATATTTTTAAGGTAGGAATTCCATTCCGTTAGGGGAATCATACCCATTTCTATAGCTTTACGAGTCAAAATTTACCTCTAAAATTTGCTTGGATCTATACTAGATAGGTTTAGAAGCTTCTCTTGTTTTCTATTTATGTAGTGTCTTTTTTTCCTTTTAATTAGGGATTTGTATCTATTAATCTTATTAGATTTCAAAGACTCATTAGAGGCACCCTAATGGTTTTTCTAGCAATTTTACACTCATCATCATACCGAGGGTTGGAAATTCTATTTTTCCTTTTACACAACACTTCGATAGAGAATTTTTTTATGAAAAAACAAACATATAATAAATAAATACATTTGAAAAAACAAATTAAAAACAATTATAATACATATATAATTCAAAATTAAAAATAAACATAAAAAAATATATTAAAAAACCTTTAACAAAAACAAAATAAAACAATGATGATGATTAACGTCCACTAAGACCGAATTGGTCTATCGTACCTTAAGAGGGTAAGTGATTCCTTAGAATTTTGTTTCTATGCTCAAAAAGCATTAAGAGAAGCTTTCCAAGTTCGTCATAGTTTTGTTGAGTTAAGAGGTTAGGAAGGTTGGTAGTGTGACAAATATTTTGAAAATGAGGTATAATCTGGGTATAGGCTGGACA
>JASDQU010815387.1:12167-36389 GCA_032191745.1 Picea mariana
ATCATGTTTTCCGCTGTGTAAATGAATTAATGATGAATGCTATGGAACGTTTAATTATAGCAGTACCCAGATATGTTCCACTCTGTATTTTAAGTGTGTTTAATTGTGTTAAATGCATTGGCTTATAATTCCATGTAAGGAATGGTAAACTGAGAGGTTGGGAAACCTGGGTAGTAAAGGGTACACTACAAATTGGTATCAGAGCAATTAGTACACTACAGTCTCCACATTCTTTTGTTAAGCCTTAGTAATGTGAGCTTCTCCAATCCATGTATTCTTGTTTTCAGTACATTCCCAAGACATGTGTCATGTTTTCCCACAAGCATAACTCTTAATCTCTCCTCCTCTGCCTCTTCCTCTACCTCTTGGAAAAGGTTTCCTTCCTCTAGAGTCTCCTCCTCTAGAACCTCCTCTAGCTATATGGTTGCTAGAACTACTCGTATATTCCCTTGTCTTCTGAAACTTTTCCCTTGTGGTTCCTTTCCCTCGGGTCAGATTTTTTCCTCTGATCTTCTGACTCTGCTTTCTTGTCAGCTCTTCTTTCGCCTTCAGGGATACCTGATAAGCATCTTCTATAGTCCTCATTGTCACTAGAATAATCTCATATTGAATTTTATACCTCAACCCATTGATATATCTATCAACTTTCTCTTCATCATTTTCCCTGTGTCCTGCTCTTATATTCAACTTATAGACATCTTCACTATACTCCTTCACTGACAAACCTTTCTGTCTTAGATTTTATAATCTTCCAAACAAATTCAGCTGATAATCCTTGGGTATGAATTTATCCTTGATATTATCTACCATTCTATCCCAACTCTTAATCTTGGACTTACCTTTCCTCCTTCTATCAGCCTACAACTCGTCCCACCATAAAGATGCATGTCCCTTCAACTTGGTCACAACATGCTTTACTTTCTTCTCATCATCAATCTCCTCATAATCAAAATATTTGTCTAAGGCATTTATCCAGTCAAGAAATTCTTCTACATTCAAATTAACTTCATACATCAGGACTTCCATCTTCACTTGGGTTCCCATCTTGACAACAACGCTTAGTAATCATTCCTTTGTTGCTTCTTCCCCTACATATTCCTCTTCTTCTAGATTCTCACTTTAGGCATCACTAATATAACCAGTCTTTGGTTCTCTCCTGTGTGTTGCTTCCATGGCATCCATCCTTGCAGGAAGTTGACTCATTTCTTCTTCCATATTTGTGTTGACTACAGATCTCTCCCTACGTCTCCTTGGTGACATCATTTCCAATATAATCTTCCCACACATAGAGATTTTTCCTACTCTGATACCACCTGATGCAAACATCAATCCCTTGGGTTGGTGTTGCGACCTCCCGGTCTAGGATCGTTTCTCATAGGAGCTGAATTATCTCTCGGGATCCAAAAAACCCTTGTTTTTACCTCACCAACAAGATTTTCAGCAAACGGGCGCAAGATTCAACTTCACAAGGGTCCCTTTTCTCATGGTGACTAGTGCATGTGACCACGACTTAGGACTAAGTGCTTACCGAAAGGGGTGTTTGGCACTCCGAGACTCCGGCACTTCGGAGTTCCTCTGTTCCAATCTCAACAACATACTTCTCTCAAATAGATAAACCATTGAACTCCCAAAGAGTTGAGGAATCAATGTTCCATATTCCTCCTTCGCTCAACAGTCTACATTTACTTCTGACTCCAGGGCTCTAGGAGATTTACCCAACGTAAAAATCCAATCCAATGCATCGGAGTAATCCAGTCGTAAAGTAACTTAACCGACAGGTGTCAGTATTACCCTATCCTTACATTTCTCCAACTTCAAAGTTAATACTTTGATCGGACATCGGACGAGAATTTGTCTCCCTCGCACGATCTACGACTAACAATAACTTCGGGGCTCTGGGCTTCGGGATTTTCTCTCCACATGAAAATCAGCCTAAATCACCTGGAGTGTTGAACTGCAAATAACTTGGAGATTTATGGCTCTCTCTTATCCACCCAGCCTACGACTGAGATTAAGTCTGGGCTTCAGAGCTTCGAGGCTCCCGACAACCTCTAACTATTCCAAATTTTCTAAGTGGTGAAGTCTGAAGGATTAGGGACTTAATGACCATGCTCCTTAAACGAAGGAATCCTCTGCTTGTTTGATTTCCTTCCTAGAACCTCACACTCCCTATTTCTCCTGAGCTTCGTCCACTTTGATGAAGTGAACCTTCATGCACACTTGCACATCTCTCCTGAGATTTTAACCCTTAAAACTTTATGGGCCCACGCACTCCTTGCGCTACCTCTCCTAAGCTTGGGACTTTTTAAAGTCACATGCGCACTCCTTGTGCTTTCTCTGTACATGATTTCACTATCCCTCCATAGCTTTTGAACCTGTAGAAGGTTCACCCTCCGCACACTTACATTGGAGTTGTGCACTCCTTTCACAAAGAATACCAGAAGAGAAACAATTGAAACTTATAACAGAACTATAAACGCATTCAGTAAACAAACATCATCCATACACATAGATGCAAAAATAGAATAACATATTATCAATTAAATTCCAAAAAGAACATAAACATATTTTTACAGTCTCTCTCGGGGAAATTTGAGAGTATTCTTATTCGTTCCAACAACAAATTACTTTATCATAGATTTCATTGATTTATACATGAATTGGCTTCTCGAACCTTCCCTCCAAACTATTCTAGTGCTTTCACATATCAATAAAGATAAAAAAAAATATCTCTTTGTTTTGACTAGCATAAGGAAGAGAATCAATATTTCTAAAATACAAACTAATTCTCATGAGTTGAATAGTGAAACTGGACATTGGACAATACCCAAAACACCATGGCATGAAATAATCTGTCACCTTTGTGACACTCAAAGGGTTGAATATGAGAAGAACTTTCTCCTAGAGTGCCCTGTGTATACCCAAATCAAATCCCAACTTCAAAATATTTGTCATAGTACCAACCTTCCTAACCTTCTAAAGAATCTCAATTTTCTTCTATTCTCTAATTCTTTATGGCACCAAAGTTTCTAATTAAATTTGGCTTTAATGATATTTTTAACGTCGTTTGTATTATGCAGAATAACTTCTTCCTTTATTCCCCAATGATTTAGCCAAGACATGGTATCATTGTGTCATCCCCTTTTAAGTCGTTGGTGATTTTGGTTGGAATATGAAGAAATTTTGGGGATTCTTGTGTCATCCATGTTGTTTGACTTGTTCTTGTACATTAAGTACATAATCATAGTTGTGATCTCAATGGGGGAAAGGCTTGCTTCTATGAGGAGGATAGGATAGGGTGTATTGTCTTTAATTTTGAGATTACAATTGATAAAATTATTTTGGATCTACTCTATCTTTCTCTAGGATTCTCAAGAGATATTGCATCCCCAAACTTCACATCCATATAATATAACAAGAGTGAAAAGAGTCTCAAATAGGAGATTTTTTTTTATCTCATAGCCAAAGGTTCGCTAATTTACAATTATTTTCAAGTGCATAATAAGCTTTCCACCCTGCATTTATCCTTTTCTCAATGCTATAGTTCCAATTGAACTTTTTATGAATATCAATTCCAAGATACTTTTACGAAGGGACTTCCTCCAAGCTATTGTTTTCATACATTAAACTATTGAAGGTGATCTTTTGGGATGTAATTATCATAACCTTCGTTTTGTCAGCATTCATTGTCGTCCTTGTACTAGAGAAGAAGTCCTTGAGGATTATAAGTTGCTTTATGATGTCATTGGGATTCCTTGCCACAAGAACAATATCATAAGCATATAGGTGAAGGATGATGACTATACTAACAAGAGTCGGTCCAATACAACCTGCAACTTCCAAACAATCTTCTAATTTGTTAATGTATATGCAAAAAAGGGTAGGGGATAGAGGACAACCTTCCTTAACTCCAATATTAGAGTTAATTTCTTCCAGCCATCCCTCAGTGCTCCTAATCTTGGCAATAGCAGTTTCACACAATCGTACCACAATAGCTCTCAACTCTGAGGGAACTTTTACCTATTCCAAAGGTTAGTCCGATTTTAAAAATTTCATCTTGATAGCCTTCAATGTCCTTAGCTTTCCCAATTGCAAGCCGCTTAACCCCAAACTCTGTGTCATCTAAAGAAAAAACTTCATCCTTTGTAGGGACAATAGGAATGGTGTCCATGGCATTAGGAAACTCATAAAGGATTTTAAGGTAGGAATTCCAGTCCCTTAAGGGAATCATATTATTTTATTTAGTATTGTGGTTTAGAATTTGGCTCCATAACTTCTTAGGATCTAGCTTAGATAGTTGTGAAAGATGCTCTTTCCTTTTATTGATATAGTACATTTTTTTCCTTTTAATTGTGAATTTGTATGTATTGATCTTATCGGGTTTTAAGGACTCATTGGAAACATCCCTAATGGATTTCTTATCAATTTTACATTCTTTATCATACCAAGGGTTGTTCATTCTATTATTCTTTTTACAGGACACCTCGAAAGAGAACTTGTTAATAGAAGCAGAAAGGGTAGTTGTAAAATTATGATAGAGTTCTTTGATGTTGTCCTTATAAGTTAGGAGATATAATTTACTATTTAAATCCTTTAAGAAAAGGTCAACTTTACTTTTGTCAAAGCACAATTGCCTTTGATTATGAGAATTATCTTTGTGCATGCAAAAGTTTAGAGTTAGGGTTAAAGGTTTATGATCAGATTCGGGTTCATGGTCATTTAAAAGGTCAAAATTTTTTATTTGGTTGGAAACGGGGATATAAGATATCACATAATCTATGACATTGCTACCTAGCCCATGAATACAAGTCATTTGGTTGGAGTTTGGACACTTCATTACTCCATTACAAATTATTAGGCCTTGAGAGTTGCAGAGCTACATACAATCAAACAAAAAATGCATGTATAATTAAAAATTAAAAACTTAATAAAAATATTAAAACATTAAAAAAACTTTACCAAAAACCTAATAAAAAAAATAATTTGTGATGTTTGGGGACGATGTGTGCATCGCCTCCCAAAATTTTTATTATGGTAAACATTGTTTTGTTTTTTTTAATTTTTTTTTATATAAGTATTTTTTAATTTTTTTTTAAATTAGTTTGGTTTTTAATTTTTTTTTCCAAAATTTGCAGAAAGCAACAAGTTAGGAATAGCAATAATATATATTTAAAAAAATATGAAAAGTAAAATACTTAAAAAAACTTGATCTCAAACCTTATATCTGATTTTATCTACTTTGGCTTCACCTACAAAATCTCAAATATTATGAGAACTTGGCATGAGTACAATCCAATAAATTACTCTAAATATACATATATATGGTAAACAAGACATCCAGGAACATATAGACATCTGCAAGAACTTCATTAAAGTTATTCAAAAGGGTGAAGAAACTCTTGCCATAACATCATTCAACACAGTAGTCTGACTACTTACTCTTCTTGCTTTTACATGAAGAACACATGAACACTTCTAGAAATTTTTTTATGGAGATTAGAAGATATGATGCCCTCCATGGAGATTAGGAGAGATGACGCCCTTCTTAGGATGAACAATGGTTGGGCATCATGAAATTATCCTAAGAATCCTTGTCTTTCATTCTGTAAACTCAACCTCTATTTCACATATAGTAAAGTATCCTTTCAAATGTTGCACATATTGTATTCTTTTGGGAAGGGTTGTATTACCATTGTTGAACCATTGGGAAAGTCTAGGAATTTGTATCTAGAGAAAACACTTTTAGTTTAGTGATATAGGCGTAAGGGCTAAGGAATTCATTAACTCAAATTCATATTTGAAGAATGGAGTTGAGAAGTCGATATTGTAGTCTGGGTCGAATGTAATTTCAAGTCTTCATTGTATTATAAAAAAGGATAAATCATCAGTGGAAGCTAATATATCTCACTCAAGAATTTCCAATCTTGTCGAAGAAACACGGACAGATATCTCTAGACATATCTCACTCAGGAATTTCGAATCTTCTAGAAGAAACATAGATATATTTGGAGCTACTAGCTAACTTTGGTAGTAGGGAAAATTCCCCTTCCAATTTTTGGGTATAGGAAACCTATCCTTCTTGCTAATGTTGTCTGAGTGCCCATTCTATGAGCATGATAACCTGTGTTTAGACCAGCTTATGGGAAGGATAAACCGAAGGGAGCCAAGAGAAACTTGTCTCCCAACTCCAGATGTTTCAAGATGGTTGTGTAAATGTGTTGAACCTACACAGAATAGATCTAGCTATAAAATAATACACGCATTTGCAGAGAGAAATTGAGAAAGAAGAAGAAGGAGAGAAAGAATGGAAGAATTCTCATTAGCCGTAATGAATAATGAATAATTTACACGTGATATATTTTGTATAACTCAACCAATGTGGACTGGAGGAGAACCAATGCGCCATAATGGTGGTCTAGAGTGATCTGGACACACACACCAGCAATTACAGGAGTGAACTGCCACCTAGTCTAGTTTCTCAGGCAGTTACGAGAGTGAATTGCCACCTAGTTGAGTTAACTAGTCAACTAGTCTTCAGTTAATTGAATGAACAGAGAGTAGTGAGGAGTAGATCAAGGATTCAAGGGTAATGGGTCAGTCTGGTGATGATCCCAAGGCAAGTGCACATTAGCATGGTGATGATCCCAATGTTGCATGGTGAAAAAACCAATGCAACATCTAAACTCAACTCAACTAGTCAAACTGAAGTGTCAACTGAAAGAGAATATTCTCCCCTAAAATATAGGAGACTGGATAATGACTAACTATGACTAATAAACAAGGAAAAACCTTAGGAAAAATAAATCCTAGGTGTGTGTGAAGTAACTCCAACACCCCCCCTAAACATCACTATGGTGAAAATAAAGAATGGGTCTCGGAAACGAGGCCATTTTAAGAACCCAAATACAAAAGATACACTGAAATAAATTGAGGAAAGAGGAAAAAACTCATGTAGAAAAACCCCCCTCAAGGTACAATGTATGTAAAAATAAGAACTACAATTGCTAGGCAATTGTGTCCTTCACTTCAAGATGACTTCGCGGAGAATGGAACTTTTGCTTAGTGAAGGTCTTGGTGAAGATGTCTGTCGTCTGTTATGTTGAAGGATAGAACTATAGGTCGATGATCCCCTCGTGTACTAAGTCCCGGATGTAATGCATGTGGATCTCGATGTGCTTCATCCGCTGCCTCTGAACTGGATCTGTCCAGAACTTCAAAGTGCTCTGGTTGTCACACCAAATGATGATCAATCGATGAAACTGAATTCCCAACTCAGTGATAAAATGATGTAGCCACATAGCCTGAATGGTTATGTTAAATACCCCTCTGTACTCTACCTCAGCTGAAGATAGAGCAATGGCAGCTTGCTTCTTGCTCGACCAACAGACAAGCCTAGAACCAAGACTGAGTGAGTAACTAGATGTGGACTTGCAATCAGTGCTATTTCCATCCCAGTTAGAATCAGTAAACCCAATGAGATCTAATGTAGATTATGTTGCATAATGAATCCCAAAGGTGATGGTGCCTTGTACGTATCGAAGGATATGAGTTGCAACCTTCCAATGTAGCTCATGCGGCTCTTGCATGAACCTGGAAACTACACCAACTGCATAGGAGAGGTATGGTTTGGAGTGTGTGAGATCCAACAAGCTCGCTACTAGTTGTCTATACAGTGTGTTTTCAACCAATGGAGTCTCCCCACCATCCTCAAGTTTGACTCCTGATAGGAAAGGAGTCAGAGAAAAATTGCAGTGTGTCATGTGAAATATCTCAAGGAGATCTCATGCATACTTGGCCTGAGACAATTTGATGCTTGATGCATCCTAACTGATCTCGAGTCCAAGGAAGAAGTGTAGAGGACCCATATCCGTCATCAAAAACCTGTCATGTAGAATCCTCTTGACTGTAGCAATCACTGAAGTCGAGCAATTGGTGATCAGCAAATCATAAACATATAGAACTAAGAGTAGAAGTGAATCAGTCGTCCTAAGCATGTAGACATTCGGGTCTGATTTACAACGTACAAATTTCTGTGACAACAGGTAGTATTCAATCTTGGAATACCATGCCCTCAGAGCCTGCGTGAGACCATAAAGGGACTTCTTCAATCGATAGACCAAAGATGAGTCCTGCATAAATCCCTAGGGCTTCTCCATATAGATCTCCTCAAAGAGATCACCGTGAAGAAATGCATTCTTCACATCCATCTAATGGACTTCCCATCCCTTGGCTGCCGCAATGGAAAGTGTTAATCGTATGGAATCCATCTTCGCTACTGGAGCAAAGGTCTCATCATAGTCAATACCATGCACATGCTGAAATACTTTAGCAACAGGCCTGGCTTTATATCTGCTAATATGTCCATCTGTTGTGCTCTTAGTCCTGCATGTAGACCCATCTGCATCTGACAAATTTCCTCCCATAAGGAAGGGGAACCAAATCCCAAGTTTGGTTCTTGAGGAGGGAGAAATACTCCTCCTGCATGGTGGATTCCCAAAAGGGGTTTCCAGCAACCTCGCCATAAGATTGTGGATCTGAACACTAAACCAAGAAAAGATGCATGGAGAGCAATGGTTCAATCAAAGTGAGTGCACCAGGAGGCTCCTCGAAATCAGATCAAGTCCTCCTAGTATCGGTTGGATCACCAACAAGATCCCTTGCATCCTGAAGAATAGTATGTGCACACTTGGGCCTTTGCTCTGGCTCTGCAACTACATATGGATTCTCTGACTATGCATCTAACTGTACTGACTCTGAATCTGAATCATCTGATTCTTTTGAATCAGAACTCTCATCTGAAGAAGATTCAGCATGTGCATGCTCATCATCTCGGACAGGTGGAAGAATGAAGATGTCTACATGTGGTTGTTGAGGTACATGTGAGACACTTTCCTCAAATTGGACACTACGCTCAATGATGAGACAGTCTGAGGAAAGATCAATAAGCCTATATCCCTTCACACCATCGGGGTATCCAACAAAAATACACTTATTTCTCTGTGGATCAAGTGCCTTCCTCTTTTCAAAGGGAATCCTGGCCCATGCACATGAACCAAAAATGCGAAAGTGGGTCACTTCCAGTTTGAGGCCGCTCCAATCCTCGTAAGGGGTCTTATCCTTGACAGATCTATGGGGAGATCTGTTTTGGATGTATGTTGCACAATTAAGTGCTTCAGCCCATAGTCTATGTGGTAGTGACTTTGCAGCATGCAAGATGCCATCTCCTTTAGGGATATGTTTTTCCGCTCAGCAACTCCATTTTGTTGTAGAGTATAGGGAAATGTGTGTTGCAACTGAATCCCTGCCTCATGGAAAATATTATGGATCTCATGATTTACATACTCTCCTTCGTTATCAGTTCGGAGGACTTTGATCTTCTTTCCGAACTGTGTCTCAACTAGAGATTTGAAATATTTGAGGTGTTGAAAGACCTCGGATGTTTGCCTCAGAAAGTAAATCCATGTAAAACATGAGAAATCATCAACAAAAATGAGAAAAAACCTCGCTTTGTTGATAGATGGATGTGGAAAAGGACCCATAAGGTCACTGTGGATCGGATCTAAAGGTGTGGAATCTCTCTGAGACTTTCCTTTGTCGAATTTCTCTTGAGGGTGTTTTCCAATAACACAACCCTCACATACTCCCTTGGAGAAATGGATGTTTGGTAGACCATCAACCAATCTTTGCTTGCTAATTTTTTGCATGTATCTGAAATTCTAATATCCAAACCTTTCGTGCCATATCCTACTACTTTCATCAGCATGAGTAAGCAGTAAAGCAGAATCAGGTTCAATGAATTCAGAAAAAGTATGCAATCTAGATTGATGATTTACCTCACCAGTTGCAACCCTGGAGTTGGTTTTCATGTCATATATTTCCATGGAATTTGGTGTGAATATGACTTTATTTCTAGTGCCAGAATTCGTCATCTGATAAACAAAGAGAAGGTTGACGGAAAGTTTGGGAATGTGCAGCACATTCTCGAAGCTTTCGTTGGTGATTTCAATCCTTTCTTTGTTGATGACTTCGACATAAGAGTTGTCCCCCATCAGAATAGGACGACCTTTGCATGCATCTAATGAATAATATACTACATTTGAGGCAGCCATGTGATGTGATGCTCCTGAATCTACGAACCAAGCATCGGGAGAGGATTTGATGGCAATCAAGGCATGGATAGAATTTCCTTTCTTGGGATTCTGATCTTCTGGCTTCTTCTTCTTGGAACCCTCGGGGATGCGATCTTTGAGGTTGTTTTTCTAAAGTATTTGAGTCATTAGATCTTCTTCTTTTTTTGCATGCATGTGGATTCTGGATGGAATCATTTGTGACACTATGTGCATTTCTCCCCTTTTCTTCCCTTTTCCCCTTTGGATCCGGAGGCATCGGTGAAGGGTTTTGTGTACCCTTCCTTCTTTGAATTTGCATGAGCTTTTATTTTGTCTTTATCTTTAGATTTTTGATATATGTGGCTTCCATCTTGCACAGTGAGTGCATGCACCTTTGGGCCTTTGATTTTTCCCATGTCGATGACCTTAGTTTTCTCTTGTGTCAGGGATTCGATAAAGTCCTCAAGAGAAGGCATCTTCCAGGTGGCTCTAGAGGCAAATCTTATTGAATGGAATGTGGACACAATTAAAAAAAATTCAGGACCAATTTTGGAGATAATAGTGAGAACCATTTGTTTCTCCTCCTTAGATTTATCAACCCTGCAAGCTTTGAGTTGTGCCAGTAAATCCTTGAATTTTGTAAAGAAATATTGGATATTGTCGAAGCTTTTTGGATCCAATGTGAGAAATTCCACCTCTAGCATGTGTCCCCTCATCTCATCATGTTTTCCAAAGAGCCCTTCCAAGGTGTTCCAGGCTTCATTGTGAGACTTACAGGAAGATATGTGAAAAAGGAGATCGGTAGAAATACGACTGCAACTTGTTCTGAGTGCTTCATCCATTCGATTTAAGTACTTGGATTTTTCTATGCCTGATGTTGGTTTTGTATCTATATTCAAGGTTAACCTGTACAATCCTCTGGTTTGGAGATGTATGGATATTTTATCCTTCCATGCAAATTAGTTGTAAGGTGTAAGAATGAATTCTTTTTGGAAATCCATCTTTCTGTTGTCTTCAATATTTTGTACCTGCAAAAAAATTTGGTGTAGCTTTTTCTTAGCAGTCTGTCGGCTCTAATACCATGCAAATGTGTTGAACTTGCATAGAATAGATCTAGCGAGAAAATACTACACACATTTGCAAAGAGAAATTGAGAAAGAAGAAGAAGGAGAGAAAGAATGGAAGAATTCTCATTAACCATAATGAATAATGAATAATTTACACATGATATACTATGTATAACTCAACCAATGCACATTGGAGGAGAACCAATGTGCCATAGTGGTGGTCTAGAGTGATCTGGACACACACTGGCAGTTGTGGGAGTGAATTGCCACCTAGTCTAGTCTCTCAGGCAGTTACGAGAGTGAACAGCCACCTAGTTGAGTTAACTAATCAACTAGTCTTCAGTTAACTGACTGAACAGAGAGTAGTGAGGAGTAGATCAAGGAATCAAGGGTAATGCACCAATCTGTTGATGATCCCAAGGCAAGTGCACATTATCATGGTGATGACCCCAATGTTACATGGTGACAAAACCAATGCAGCATCTAAACTCAACTCAACTAGTCAAACTGAAGTGTCAACTGAAAGAGAATATTTTCCAGGTGGAATATTCTCCCCTAAAATATAAGAGACTGGATAATGACTAATTATGACTAATAAACAAGGAAAACCTTAGGAAAAATAAATCCTAGGTGTGTGTGAAGTAACTCCAACAAGTTGCTCCCAAACCATTCCAAGCTCTTGGAACTGTGCCACCACAGTTTGGAACATTTTGTTCCATCTCCCACATTTCCTGGAATGTTAGAACAACTAAAACTAGTTTCCTAAAGGCTGGGAGCGGCTCCCATGACACTACGGGTTTTTCCCTCTCTCTTTTTTCTCTTTTTTTTTCATTTTACTTTGTTTTAACGATTTTGTTTACAATAGTGTCATGCTTTCGAGGCATGGTTTCTAAAATGTTAAATTTTAAGCCCCAAAAAATAGGGTGTCGGTTGTCAAGGCCATGATTTCAAAAAACTTGCAATTGTATCCCTAGAAAAAAGGGGGTTCCTACTAGGAGCATCATTTTTCTATTCAAGGGTTGATTTTAAAGTTTTGGTTGCAACGATATTAATTGTCAAGTTCGTAGGTTTCAAAGAAGTTGTAGTTTTAACATCAAAAATAAAAAACAGAGTTGTTGTTGGCGCCACTTTTCAATTCAAGGGTTGATTTTAAGGTTTTTGTTGAGCATTGTTAAAGCCAACGTTTTAAAATGTAGTAATTTTAACCCCCCAAAAAAGGGTGCTACCGGTAGCACCATTTTTCAAAATAGGGGTAAAAATAGCCACTAAATACAAACTCTAAAAAAAATGAGAACTCTAAAGGGTACTTGTCAAGTTAGTAATTGTGTTCCAAGGGAAGTGTGTACTCTATGTGTGGTTCTGGTATACTTTTAGGACTCTCAGTTCCTATGGAGTTTGTTTGGCATAGGCCCTTCATGTTACCCAGTATTTCTCTACACTGGAGACTCTCTTTATTAGGTGATTTCTCTCTAGCATATTTTGAGCACTAGCCTCTCAATTATAATGTTCTATAGCTCTGGGAAATTTTGGTTATTTGGTATTTATCTATGGAAAAAAGGTTTTCTCGTTGAGTTCAGGGATCACTGGGACCTCTCACTTGTGTCTTAGTCTAAGCCTTGGAACACATTAATCAAGCTTATGTAATATGGTTTCTCTAGGTCTGTTGTTCATATTGATTACAATAAGCACGGGAATTTAGGAGGGTATTGAGAAGACACGAGGAGTCATAACAAATCTTCCATTTTCTCGATGACCTCCAAAGTGCACAAGAAAGAACACCAATGCACTTCATAGACAATTATAATCATGAATACTCTTTTACAGCAAAAGCAGAAAATTGATGAACTCGCGGTTGAGTGTAACATGTTGAGAAACATGGTTATCAACTAGAGTAAACATTCACACTCAACAACTTCTAACCATAGAATGTCCACAAACTTTGTTCCAGTAGATCTAAAGGAAGAAGAAATAGTGCATTAGATGTTGGAAGATATGGACCTTGAGAATCAGAACTCCCTTCCTACCAATCACGAGTAGAAAGAAGCTAATAGTTTCCATGTTTTTCGACAAATTTCTATGTTTATCAAAGTAATTAAAATTTCAAAAGTCTATTTGAAGTTATATACTTGTAAGTTTTTATACATAAATCATTGAAATGTAATAACTGTGAACTTTTACAAATTTTTCTCTACGACTTTTGAGAGTTGCCACTCTTATTTGAAAACTCGGGACAATTATTTTTGTCTTTCATTGTTCGTCTTTTTGCTATAACTTTTATAATACTTGAGATGGAGATTTATCTCAAATGTCAAATTAATTAATTAATGATGATTGAGATCCCGCATATAATGAAAAGGATGATCCTCCCTCAAATATATCTTTAATCTTAATCTTAATACCAAAGCTTTCAATGATGATCCTTCCTCAAATATATCTTAATCTTAATCTTAATGAAAAGGATGATCCTCCCTCAGATATATCTTTACTAATACCAAAGCTTTATGTTTATTATCGTTTCTCTCATGTAACTCGTACCAAAGCTTTAAGTTTATTATGGTTTTCTCATGTAACATATAAGGACCATGATTTTTTTATTATTTAACCAAGTAACAATTTTGATAAGTTTTATGTTGATTAATAATTTTAATAGGTTTTATGTTGGTTAATAATTTTAATAGGTTTTAATGATTTTAAAGGAAAAAAATTATAAATGATCAAAATTAAATAGTTAATTTAAAATCTAAGTCATCTCAATATAATAAATCAATATTCCAAATTTTTCATTACAATCCAATTATCAATAAAAATATTTTCTTTACAACTTCCCATTAAACTACAATTTAATACACAATAAAAATATTTTATTTTATTTTTAATGAAAGACTTCCATTCAAATGTAAATCGTTCGTCGCTAGGGACAAGTACTACACAAAAAACCTTGGCATCATGAAATCCAAACAAAAACTTGGAAATTAGCCATCGTCATCGTTTTTGTAGTTGGTTTTTAAGATTCTAATGTGAATTTATTTTTTCTAATAAACTATAAAAAAATTATATTTTTATTTAAGTGGTTGTATTAGTTAATATTATTGTTTTAGAGACTATAAAAATTTAAGTGGAGTTTATTAGTTAATATTGATATTAAATTTTTTTTAATAAAAACGAGTTATTTTGTATTAAAATGTTGACTCAATTGTATTGGTTAGTATAATAATACAAAAATAAGATAGTTATCCAAAAAGATATATTGAAACTTATACAAAATTTGAACCTTATTGTTTAGAGAAACGAAACAACTTTTTGTAGAGGATTTTGGAAAGTTTCTATGTCTATAAATTTTGTAAAAAACATCTAAGATCGAGCAAAATTTGTAAAACAATAAACATTAGTATTGGATAAAAGAATGGTGGCTCTAAGATTCCTCCTGGTTCTTTGTGTTGGCCTGAAAGTTCAAGTTTACGACCAACATTTCCACATCTTCCTGTTGTCGTTGAACAGTCTCGTTTTTCTTAACCTCCTCCACTATAGACCCAATATATAGCCTAGCATTTAAGGCAGCTGAAGTAGGACTTCTAACCAGACTCACAACCATTTGTCGAAGACCAACACACTCATTTTGAAGAGCTTTCATTTGTCTCTTTTCATTGTGTAATATTTTTTTTTTAAGTAAAAAAGTAGAACCTGCTATATTAAGTTATCAAAGAAACCTTGACAAAATACACAGAGATATAGGTCTGAGCCACCAAAAATGTTGTCGTTTTACCGAAAACCAGCATGGTTTGGAGAACTGTTTTTCCCTCTATCCTGCCTGGAGGAAACCAGGACAGATGGCTATAGTCCAAGTGTACATGTAACAATAGCATGATTAAACAAAAGAAAACAAACTAGCATAGAAGAACCTAGATACCCGGTGACCCGTCACCCTTGCTTGTCTGTTACGTGGACCCAGCTGGGATGGCGAATGCCCCAGTCTCCGAATATAATGGCATGCAGAGCCAATTGGTCAGCGCGAGCCCTCTTCTGAAGAATGGAGGTCGCCATCGACAAAGCACGCTCCAGTTTCTCCCTCCTTTGCCTCTGCGCTTTATGGTTGTACCAGGCCGAGCCACAACAAGGCATGCCTCGCTTCCTGGTCATGCTTGCCAAGGGATATATAAAAATGCAGAGAGGATGCAGCAAGATGAGTGTAAGCCAGGACGAGAAGGAAACAGAGCTGCACCAGAGCTCCCAATCGATGGGGAAGCCCGAAGCGAGAGCAAACCAACTATGTCCAGGCGCTCGAAAAAACAAATTGCCAAAGACCGGATTCACCTGGCTATCCATAGACCCTGTCATGATGAGTGCGTTGTGAGCGAGAGTTTTCACACGAGGGAGGTGTCCCTCCTCCGTATATCAGCTGTAATGGTCGTCTACCATCGTAAATGCGAGGAGGATGGGTGGTGGTAATCAGCATTTATGTTGTGGCTCAATGCAGAGCCAGGTGGCGCGAAGTTGCCGCATGTCACCCCATCTAGGGCTGGGGAGTCTCTTTTTGCAAGGTCTCTGCAACACCTTGAGAGGTCTGTATCATCAGAGAGATGGGCTTGCCAATATATGAGTTCTGACATAGAATCAGTTCCAGTATTTGCCAGGTGATCCACAACCTTGTTAGCACCTCGTTTCACATGAGAATATTTCCCTCGTGGGAATATTTCTCTCCTCAGGTATGCCAGAACTTGGTCTCCAACTTCAAAATTTACCTCTTTTCTTTTCTGATCTATTATATCCTTGTTTCTTTGTTTTCTATCCTATAGTTGTCCTTTGATCTGTTCATTCAACTTCTGCATTTCTACAGCGAAGTTTTTCGCTCCTACACTCTAAAATTCAACTTGTCCCAAATATCTTAATTCGAAAATTTCTCTGGGGCACTTTCCATATACTATCTGGAATGGGCTCTTACCAGTACTCATGTTTGGTGAATCATTATATGCAAATTTTTCTTGAGGAAGAACTTGATCCCATTGACTCTGATGTTCAATCACTAAACTTCTCAGAAAATTTCCCAAGCTTCTATTCACTACCTCAGTCTGTCCATCTGTCTGAGGGTGATACGTTGAACTAAAAGATAAATATGTCCCCAATTTCTTCCACAAAGTCCTCCAAAATTGCCCCACAATGTTTTTGTCTCTGTCTAAGACTATGCTCCTAGGAAATCCATTCAATAGACTCATAGTCTCCTTGAAAAACAAATTCGATATGTGTGTAGCATCATTTGTTTTGTGACATGGTATAAAATGTGTCATCTTTGAAAATCTGTCAACCACCACAAAAATTGAACCATTCCCCCTCTGGGTTCTTGGTAATCCCAAAACAAAATCCATACTTATAGCATCCCATGGCCTATTTGGAATAGGAAATGGTTGGTACATCCCTCTATTCTAATGTCTTCATATTTCATATTGGCAAATTCTGCATTTTTCCATGAACTTTTTCACATCAGATCTCATTCCTGGAAAATAGTACGAAGAAATCAACTGTGCATATGTTTTATCATGGCCAAAATGTCCATCCAATCCTCCCCTATGTTTTTCCTTGAGCAAATCGTCCCTCATTGAACATTTAGGAATACATTATTAACTACCTTTAAATAGCAAGGCTTCCTATATCAGGTACTCCATCCATGGGCTCTTATCCCTTATCAAAGGATTTTCAAAAGATTCATAAGCCTCCTTGAAATCTGAGTCTTCTTTGTACATTTCCTTTAGGTGGTCAAACCCTAAAGTCTCCACTTAGAATTCCTGCAAGATCAAACATCTCCTGCTCAAATCATCTGCAACTTTGTTATCAATCCCACTAATATGATTAATAACAAAAGTAAAATTTTGCATGAATTCTACCCATTTGGCATGTCTCTAATTCAGTATCTCTTGTCTGGTTATAAACTGCAAAGCATGATTGTCAGCGTACAAAATAAACTCTTTTGGTATAAGATAATGCCTCCACTTTTCCAAATCTTGAATTATAGCATAAAATTCCTTATCATAAGTTGAATATTTCCTCTTAGCATCATTCAACTTCTCATTGAAATAAGAAACATGATTATCATCTTGACTTAAAATTGAACCAATGGCCACTCCAATCGCATCACATTTGACTTGGAAAGTCTTCCTAAAGTCTGGAAAAATCAAGATAGGTTGTTCTGTTATATTCTCCTTCAACAATCTAAATCTCTTCTCAGCTTCTTTTTTCCAGTCAAAATATCCATGTTATTTCTTTATAGTATCAATTATGGTTGTGCATACACTGCTAAAATTCTTGATGAACTTTCGGCAAAAACTCGCTAACCCATAAAATCTTCTTACCTCGAACACACTTCTTAGATAAGGCCACTCCTTTATAGCTTTCACCTTCTCTGGATCCATCTTCAATTCATTTGAGGAGATCACAAACCCCAAATACACAAGTTTTGTCTCTATAAAAGAACACTTCTTCAAATTTATAAACAATTTTTCCTATTGCAATCTCCTCAACACCATCCTCAAGTGTCTCAAATGCTCCTCTCTAGTTTCACTATAGACTAGGATATCATCCAAATAAAAAATTACAAATTTTCCAATAAAATCTTTGAGCACTTCATTCATTAACCTCATGAATGTACTTGGAGAATTGGTTAAACCAAATGGCATAAAAATCCACTCATACATCCCTTCATTTGTTTCAAATGTTGTTTTCCATTCATCCCCTTCTCTCATCCTTATCCGATGATAACCACTTTTCAAATCCATCTTGGAAAAATAACTAGCTCCAGTCAAACAATCCATCAAATCATCCATTCGGGGAAAAGGAAATCTATACCTGATGGTTATCTTGTTGATATCTCTAGAATCTATGCACATTCTCCAACCTCCATCCTTCTTTAGACTCAACACAGTTGGTACTGCACATGGACTCAGAATTTCTCTGATCAACCCTTTATCCAACAACTCTTGGACATGCTTCTTGACTTATTTGTTCTCCTGAGCGATCAACCTATGCGTTTCTTTGTTTGGAAAACTTTCTCCCGGGACAAGGTCAATATGATGACTAATACTTCTAATGGGTGGTAAAGTATGAGGCAACTCATCCACCACAATGTCAACAAACTCATCCAATAATTTATGAATTTCAACAGGAAAATCAT
The DNA here is from genome assembly GCA_032191745.1 of Picea mariana. Classification (NCBI taxonomy): domain Eukaryota; kingdom Viridiplantae; phylum Streptophyta; class Pinopsida; order Pinales; family Pinaceae; genus Picea; species Picea mariana. Next base: position 30,503 of record JASDQU010815387.1, read on the forward strand.
TGATGGAAGTATTTTTAAGGATGGATCTCGGCTTACCTATAACAACAAACAGCATCTCCTGATCTTTACTTACTTCCTTCAAGAGATCCTTCCCACTCATGAGAAGTATACTCGAACCAGCCTCCTCTTTGACTCACTTATCTTCCATCGGCAACAATATATGTCTACACCCGCTTTTCTCATGGGTATAAGTATTATTTCTCCCATCATGTATGACATGTATGTCATATTTCCATGGCTTCCCCAATAGAACATGACAAACATCCATAGGTATGACATCACATAAAACTTCATCCTTATAACTACCAATATTAAACTCAATTTTACATTGTCTACTGACCATGTCTTTATGTCCTTTTTACAGCCAAGACGCCCTATATGGACTCGGATGTAATGTCCTTTCCAACTTCAGTTTTTCCACCATTTTTGTGGACACCAAATTATAAGTGCTCCCACTGTCTATAATCACCTTGTATACTATATCTCTCATCTTGCAAGCAATTATGAATAGACTCATTCTTTGTGTTGGATCTTGCACCTCATTTTTTGGCTTCACAAGGACTTTCCTCATCATGAGTGATCTTCCCTCTTTTGTTGCCTCTACTTTTGTCTCTATCTCCACATTCTTATGTTAAGCCTCAGTAATGTGAGCTTCTCTAATCCATGTATTCTTGTTTTCAGTACATTCCCAAGACATGTGTCATGTCTTCCCACAAGCATAACTCTTAATCTCTCCTCCTCTGCCTCTTCCTCTACCTCTTAGAAAAGGTTTCCTTCCTCTAGAGTCTCCTCCTCTAGAACCTCCTCTAGCTATATGGTTGCTAGAACTACTAGTATATTCCCTTGTCTTCTGGAACTTTTCCCTTGTGGTTCCTTTCCCTCGGGTCAGATTCTTTCCTCTGTTCTTCTGACTCTGCTTTCTTGTTATCTTTTCTTTCGCCTTCAGGGATACCTGATAAGCATATTCTACAGTCTTCACTGTCACTAGACTAATATCATCTTGAATTTTATACCTCAACCCATTGATATATCTAGCAAATTTATCTTCATCATTTTCCCTGTGTCCTACTCTTATATTCAACTTATAGAATTCTTCACTATATTCCTTCACCGACAAACCTTTCTATCTCAAATTTTCTAATCTTCTGAACAAATTCAGCTGATCATCCTTGGTTATGAATTTATCCTTGATATTATCTACCATCCTATCCCAACTCTTAATCTTGGACTTACCTTTCCTCTTTCTATCAGCCTGCAACTCATCCCACCATAAAGTTGCATGTCCCTTCAACTTGGTCACAACATGCTTTACTTTCTTCTCATCATCAATCTCCTCATAATCAAAATATTTGTCTAAGGCATTTATCCAGTCAAGAAATTCTTCTACATTCAAATTAACTTCATACATCAGGACTTCCATCTTCTCTCTGGTTCCCAGCTTGACAATAACGCTAAGTAATCGTTCCTCTGTTGCTTCTTCCTCTACATCTTCCTCTTCTTCCAGATTCTCACTTTAGGCATCACTAATATAACCAGTATTTGTTGCTCTCCTATGTGTTTCTTCCATGGCATCCATCCTTGCACGAAGTTGACTCATTTCTTCTTCCATATTTGTGTTGACTAAAGATCACTCCCTACGTCTCCTTGGCGACATTGTTTCCAATATACTCTTCCCACGCATAGAGATTTTTCCTACTCTGATACCACCTGATGCAAACATCAAGCCCTTGGGTTGGCATTGCGACCTCCCGGTCTAGGATCGTTTCTAATAGGAGCCGAATTATCTCTCGAGATCCTAAAAACCCATGTTTTTACCTCACCCACAATATTTTCAGCAAACAGGCACGAGATTCAACTTCACGAGGGTCCCTTTTCTCATGGTGACTAGTGCATGCGACCAATACTTAGGACCAAGCGCTTACCGAAAGGGGTGTTTGGCGCTCCGAGACTCCGTCACTTTGGAGTTCCTCCATTCCAATCTCAACAACATACTTCTCCCGAATAGCTAAACCATGGAACTCCCGAAGAGTTGAGGAATCAACGTTCCATATTCCTCCTTCGCTCAATAGTCTACATTTACTCCTGACTCGAGGGCTCCGAAAGATTTACCCAACATAACAATCCAATCCAATGCACCGGAGTAATCCGGTCGTAAAGTAACTTAACCGACAGGTGTAGGTATTACCGTATCCTTCCATTTCTCCAACTTCAAAGTTAAGACTTTGATCGGACACCGGACGAGAATTTGTCTCCCTTGCACGATCTACGACTAACAATAACTTCGGGGCTCTGGGCTTCGGGATTTTCTCTCCACACGACAATCAGCCTAAATCACCTGGAATGTCGAACCGCGAATAACTTGGAGATCTAAGGCTCTCTCTTATCCACCCAACCTACGACTGAGATTAAGTCTGGGCTTCAAAGCTTTGGGCCTCCAGACAACCTCTAACTATTCCAAATTTTCGAAGTGGCGAAGTCTGAAGGATTTGGGACTTAATGACCACGCTTCTTAAAGGAAGGAATCCTCTGCTTGTTTGAGTTCCTTCCTAGAACCTCACACTCTCTATTTCTCCTAAGCTTCGTCCACTTTGATGAAGTGAACCTTGGTGCACACTTGCGCATCTCTCCTGATATTTTAACCCTTAAAACTTTATGGGCCCACGCACTCCTTGCACTACCTCTCCTGAGCTTGGGACTTTTTAAAGTCACATGCGCACTCCTTGCACTTTCTCTGTACATGATTTCACTATCCCTCCATAGCTTTTGAACCTGTAGAAGGTTCGCCCTCCGCACACTTACATTGGAGTTGTGCACTCCTTTCACAAAGACTACCAGAAGAGAAACAATTGAAACTTATAACAGAACTATAAACTCATTCAGTAAACAAACATCATCCATATACATAGATGTAGAAATAGAATAACACATTATCAATTCAATTCCAAAAAGAACATAAACAGATTTTTACAGTCTCTCTTGGGGAAATTTGAGAGTATTCTTATTCATTCCAACAACAACTTACTTTATCATAGATTTCATTGATTTATACATGAATTGGCTTCTCGAACCTTCCCTCCGGACTATTCTAGTGCTTTCACATATCAATAAAGATAAAAAAAAATATCTCTTTGTTTTGACTAGCATAAGGAAGAGAATCACTATTGCTAAAATACAAACTAATTGTCATGAGTTGAATAGTGAAACCGGACATTGGACAATACCCAAAACACCATGGCATGAAATAATCTGTCACCTTTGTGACACTCAAAGGGTTGAATATGAGAATAACTTTCTCCTAGAGTGCCCTGTGTATACCCAAATCAGATCCCAATTTAAAAATATTTGTCACAGTACCCACCTTCCTAACCTTCTAAAGAAACAAAATTCTAAAGAATCTCAATTTTCTTTTATTCTCTAATTCTTTATGGCACCAAAGATTCTAATTAAATTTGGCTTTAATGATATTTTTAACGTCGTTTGTATTATGCATAATAACTTCTTCCTTTATTCCCCAATGATTTAGCCAAGACATGGTATCATTGTGCCATCCCCTTTTAAGTCGTTGGTGATTTTGGCTGGAATATGAAGAAATTTTGGGGATCCTTGTGGCATCCATGTTGTTTGACTTGTTCTTGTACATTAAGTACATAATCATAGTTGTGATCTCAATGGGGGAAAGGCTCGCTTCTATGAGGAGGATAGGATAGGGTGTATTGTCTTTAATTTTGAGATTACAATTGATAAAATTATTTTGGATTTTCTCTATCTTTCTCTAGGATTATCAAGAGATACTGCATCCCCAAACTTCACATCCATATAATATAACAAGAGTGAAAAGAGTCTCAAAGAGGAGATTTTTTTTATCACATAGCCAAAGGTTCGCTAATTTACAATTATTTTCAAGTGCATAATAAGCTTTCCACCCTGCATTTATCCTTTTCTCAATGCTATAGTTCCAATTGAACTTTTGATGAATATCAATTCCAAGATACTTGTATGAAGGAACTTCCTCCAAGCTATTGTTTTCATACATTAAACTATTGAAGGTGATCTTTTGGGATGTAATTATCATAACCTTCATTTTGTCAACATTCATTGTCATCCTTGTACTAGAGAAGAAGTCCTTGAGGATTATAAGTTGCTTTATGATGTCATTGGGATTCCTTGCCATAAGAACAATATCATAAGCATATAGGTGAAGGATGATGACTATACTAACAAGAGTTGGTCCAATACAACCTGAAGCTTCCAAACAATCTTCTAATTTGTTAATGTATATGCCAAAAAGGGTAGCGGATAGAGGACAACCTTCCTTAACTCAAATATTAGAGTTAATTTCTTCCAACCATCCCTCAGTGCTCCTAATCTTGGCAATAACAGTTTCATACAATCGTACCACAACAACTCTCAACTTTGAATGAACTTTTACCTATTCCAAAGGTTAGTCCTAGGCACAGTGTCAAAATCTTTCATAAGGTCAACGAAACAACAAAGGAGATTGGTTTTATTGTTGTGATACTCCCCTGCAATGATCCTAAGTGTGACAAGGTGGTCCATAATTGAATGATAAGCCTCTAAAACCAATATGTACTTTAGATCTTTTTCCATGGCTTTTTGGCCATATGCTTATCTTTTTTTCCAAAATAATTCTATATAGCTTGGCTAAAATGGGGATAATCATAATGGTCCTATAATTGTATGGATTACTTGTATCCCCACTTTTAAAAATAGGTATAATGAGGCTTTGAGTCTAGGGTTTAGGGAATCCCTTCTTGACTGCTAAATTGAAGAACTTGTGTATGTTAGGGATGAGAACAGGCCCTCCAACTATTAATATTTCAGCTTGGTAGCTTTGATGTCCTTAACTTTCCTATTTGTGAGTCATTTAACCCCAAATTTTATGTCTTCTATAGAAAAAACTCCATCCTCTGTAGAAGTGTTTGGAATGTTGTTCAGAATATTGGGGGATTCGTAAATATTTTTAAGGTAGGAATTCCATTCCGTTAGGGGAATCATACCCATTTCTATAGTTTTACGAGTCAAAATTTACCTCTAAAATTTGCTTGCATCTGTATTAGATAGGTTTAGAAGCTTCTCTTGTTTTCTATTTATGTAGTGTATTTTTTTCCTTTTAATTAGGGATTTGTATCTATTAATCTTATTAGATTTCAAAGACTCATTAGAGGCACCCTAATGGTTTTTCTAGCAAGTTTACACTCATCATCATACCGAGGGTTGGAAATTCTATTTTTCCTTTTACACAACACTTCGATAGAGAACTTTTTTATGAAAAAACAAACATATAATAAATAAATACATTTGAAAAAACAAATTAAAAACAATTATAATACATATATAATTCAAAATTAAAAATAAACATAAAAAATATATTAAAAAACCTTTAACAAAAACAGAATAAAACAATGATGATGATTAACGTTCACTAAGATCGAATTGGTCTATCGGACCTTAAGAGGGTAAGTGATTACTTCTGATTAATTAGAATTTTGTTTCTATGCTCAAAATGCATAAAGAGAATCTTTCCAAGTTCGTCATAGTTTTGTTGCGTTAAGAGGTTAGGAAGGTTGGTAGTGTGACAAATATTTTGAAAATGAGGTATAATCTGGGTATAGGTTGGACAATCTAAGAGAAATTTGTTTTCATCTTCAACCTTCTTAGTGTCACAAAGGTGACACACTCTTTCATCCCATTGCGTTTTAGGAATTGACCAACGCCCAGTTTCACTATGGAGCTCGTGATAATTTGTTCTTATCTTAGCAATGCTTATTTTTTTCTTTACACTTGTCAAAACAGATAGATAATTTTGATCTTCTAGATTAGGGTTGATTACATCCTTATAATACCTTAATTTTATTTTTTCCTCTAA
>JASDQU010815387.1:39362-51001 GCA_032191745.1 Picea mariana
ATCTGGAACGTTCATTATAAGGTCGCAAATCTAACGGTAGAGATTATGTTAGGGTTTTTTGCCCTAGAAGGAAACCCTCTTTTATGAGGGAAATGTATTACGGCTATGGTGGATGGCGAATATTGCATTCTGAGATAGGAGACTGTGAGAGAGAGAAGAGGAAGTTACAGCGGGTTTGTTGTAGGTTGTATCCCTTCATATGTTGGATAATAATAAAGGAAGGACCTGGCAATTTATCTGGTGGACGTAGCCCACACTGGGTGAACCACGTAAATCTGTGTCTCTATTGTATTATGTATCTTTTGTGTTTTGTTTCCGCATTTGTTTTATTTTATTGCTCCACGATCCTATTTTTCTAACACCAAAACCACTAAACCACCAAATAGGGTCGAGCGAACCAAAACCACGAAGTCACCAAATGGGGTTGAGTGAACTAGGATCCCCTGAGAGAAAACCAAAATCCCACGGGAGTGAACCAGAGCTCGCCTCAAGACCAAAGGAAAAGCCCCAATTCAATCCAAGACAAAATAAAACAAAGAACCACAGAGAAATAATCCATAGAGGCTTCCCAAATTGCAGACTTGTAGCCAAATCCATTATCCCACCAGTAGTAAAATTGAAATACTAGTGCAATTGATTAACTTTCTCCCACATTAAATGATGAGTGTGTAAAGGTACCGCGAAGGTAATGCACCTTGGACATCGTGTTTCATGGTTAAATTGCACATGACAATTAATGTGTCATTTATCTCCCATGCAATTCAAATACATGACTATGGATTAAAGTTTAAGGTATGGGAGAGGTTGACACCCCACTTTTTGTTCTTAAGGCGCCACAATCCAGCTAAGTAGGCATGTTGGCCAAATAATCTTCCTTTCGGTTGAGCTCTATTAGGATGTGGTAGTATCCAATACTTTCAAACCTATTGACTTACTTCTTGTTCACTTGATCATTCTTATAAACTTGTCATCATTCGAAGAGGAGGGTCTAAGCATCAAATTGATAACTAAATCCAAATCTCTAATTAAAATAAGACTTTTGATATAACTTTCATAAAAAGAATTAGCCCCTAAAATAGAAACAATACCTTCACTTGATTATTTGATGCTTTACCCAAACCCCATTTAAAGATTTTTTTTAATTTATTTTTGGAATAAAACCAATAACTTGACAACTTTCCATACTTTATCAATGTCAAAGATATTGGTACTCTTTAATTCAAGTATAAGTAAATTTGATATAAAGGAAAATTCTCTGTAAAGTTACAAAGTGAGTCATTTATTTATAACCTAAAGCCAACCAAAATTAATTACTCTTATAATATTTATTTATTGCTTGTTTTTTATATTTGCGCGATGAGCTTAAAAGTTATCTATATCATTAAAAGATATAAATTGTCTTCTCATATCGATATTGTGTTTAAAAGATGTAAATTGTCTTGTTATATCGATGTTGTGTTTTGCTATTATAAGAACAACCAAAACAAAATCGATGATGCCTATAACATTCATTTATAACATCCAGGATTATGGTTTTAAAAATAAACTAATTGATTGTTAATGTTATAAAAATGTTGTAATATATGGTTTAAATAGATTTAATAGTTGAGTCTCATGGCGGTTTATCTTGTCGCCAGTCTTGCATGTTTTATACTGTTTCGTTGGTGCTAGGACCTACCATACGACAAGTTGGCGTAGGTTTTTTTGAACGTTTCCTTTGTGCTTTTCAAAGCTGCTACTAACCCAATAGACTCTGGGATGAGCGTTGACAATCACAAGGATGTCACGAGACTTATGAACCCATCAGATGAAGACGAATGGCTCAAAGAAGGTCTATTCTATAAAGCAGACTCTGCAGGAGTGTACTCAGCCAACCACTCTCGTCTGACCATTCCCTCAGGCTTTACTGCTTTTCCCTTGGCTCCTTCTTGGGGACCCCTGCCGACCACACCTACCCTTCCCAATAACCCTTCTAGAGGTGGCCCCTGGGTTGCCTCTTGGCCGCAACAGAGTAATAGTTTTCATAATTCAACTCTCAACCTTAGAAGAGACGACAAAGAGGAAGCATTGCTCGACAGAACTAAAACTTCACACACATATTTAAGCCAGACCGAGTACCAGAAAAGAGTGTGGAAACCAAACAAGTGAGCTCATAGGATGGTATTAGGAGCAGACGTAGGCCTCGAAGACACTTTCAGACTGGCTTTGTGTGGGATGGTTGGGCGGTTTTCCTACTCCTACTTAGCGGATCAACCAATTTCAGATTGAGTGCTTCATTACTGGGTTCCTATCCTTGGGAATGCTCTGGAGATACATTTTCTTACAAAAGGCTGGATGGGTTTCATCTGTAAAACTCTGGAGGATGTATCTCTTATTTTAGATGAGTTCTGGGTCTTGGGTAGGAGCAGTCTTATGCTGAAAAGGTGGAGGGTGGCCTTTGACCCAGCGACTGAGTACTTTCAACACAGACACATCTGGGTCCTCCTACCTTCTTTGCCTTTGCAGTTTTGGAATGAAGGGGCATTAATGGCTATGGGGAACACCTTGGGGAGTTTCATTGCACTAGATACTTCGTCTATAACAGATGCTACAAGAAAGATGGGAAAAATCTTAGTGGAATTAGATATTCATGAGGGTCTTCCTGAGGTTTTGGACATTGAATGGAGAGGATGTCATCATAAAAAAAAGTTAGACTACCAGGGCATCCCATTCAGATGCAGCTGGTGTCATTGTACAGGCCATCTCCGAAGGGATTGCACTGGTAAGGTGTGAGAGGATAAGTCTGAAGATACTTTGTTACAGGAAGATCCCCCGGACTATATGATGGAAGTGGATTCTCTGGGTGAGATTTCTTCCCACTTACCCCCAATGACGGAGCCCCCTTCATAGACTTTGAATAATTTAACGAGTAAGTTATGATTCTTCTACCCCTCACTCTTTTCATCTTTAACTTTTTGGGAAAAGGAATCCTTGGAAAAATCAGATTGGTTGTCTCGCTATACTTCTATTGACTTAGGTGATTCGGGAAGGGGTGTTGTGCCATCAACTCTTGATGGGGTTTCTCAGCTTACTGCACTGAAGGAGGATCAGAAGTACGGATTAGACCATGTTATTACTTTTGACTCAAGTCCTACTATCCCTGCTCACTTTCCCACCGCCTTTGCCTCTCCTCCCTTAAACCCTTTGATTACTACGACACAGTATGTTTCCTCTTTCTCTTCTCCTCGGATAGAACACTCTTCATCAACCATACTGCCTGGCCTCAGAGATCCTGTGGAGGAAACAAGCGACCTCGATCGGGTTCTTGATTCTTTGATACATTTTATCAAGGAAAACAAGGATGTTGTGAAACTCACTACCTATATGGGGAAGAGGATACCTGAGCCGGGGGGATCCTCGGAGGCTACTAGTTCTAAAGTTTCCTTCGGGAGGGAAGGGAAAATTTTTGCTTGGTCCAGGGGTATAGGTGTAGAAATATCACCTATAAAAACCCGAAGTTGTCGGAAAAAAACTCTCTCATCCTATTGAAAAGACTATAGAAACTACCCCCTTTATCTCTGAGACTAATCCTTCAACCAATGACATTGGACCTCTTAGAGCAATGAAAGCCCTGGCGAGGCCAAAGTAATGTTATTGCTCTCCCTGAATGTTAGAGGGATCGGGGGCACTCTCAAAACTGCTTCCTTAAGACGATTGTTGGGTGTTACAAGACCTGAGATTGTTTTTCTACAAGAAAACTCAGTTTCTGCGCAAAAAGTTGGGGTTTTTTTCTCCTTCCATTCGTCTTGGGTTGTTTGCTCTGTTGACTCGTTGGGCACTTCTAGCAACTTACTTGTCGCATGGGATCTTGTTTTATTTGATTTTTTACCCTTTCTCACTGTGGGGGTCATTTTATTAACAGGTAAAATTATTTTAAACAATCAGGAGCTGGCATGATAAATATCTATGGTCCATGCACGGCTCGGAAAACATTATGGAAATCTATGGAAGACAGTGGCCTTTTGACTGTCAAAAATTTGATCATGGTTGGCGATTTTAATCTTGTTCTCAACTTAGAAGAATCTTGGGGAGGGGCTTATGATGGAAATGATGATTATTTTAGAGACCTTTTTTCATCTAATAACCTTATAGATGTCAAGTCATCAAAGGTCGTGCCTATCTGGAGAAATCGATGTTCAGGTCAGCAAGCGATTGCAAGACGACTTCACAGGGTATTGATTTCATAAGACTTACTAAATGAAGTTGGCTTGTATCGATCATGGGTCGAGATGCCATTCTTCTCCGATCATGCGCCCATCTGTTTGCAGTTGGAAACCTCGCCAGATTATAAGAGCTCTCCTTTTAAATTTAATACTCAGTGGCTCAAAGAAAAGGAATTTGTGGATATCGTCTTCAAGGTTTGGAAAGAGCCCAGGTTTCTAACCAAAGTGAGCACCCAAAAGAGGATGGTTCTGAAACTTCAAAGTATAAAAAAAATTGCAAAGAGTTGGCACAAAAATAAGATGAAAATTAGCAGAGGAAGGTTGCTAGAGCTGGAAACAGAGATCAAAGCGGTCCTCTTATCTCCTTTCGAAGACCAAACAAATCAAGGCACCGATTCATTTCTTAGGAAACTTGAATTTGAAAGGAATAAAATTCTTCAACAGGAGGAAGACCACTGGTGATTACGTAGTAGGGCCCTGTGGTTGGCCAGCGGAGATAAAAATACTAAATACTTTCATAATTTGGCTTCACACAACAGAGCCAAAAAAATTATTTGGGATATCAAAGGAGATGATGGGGATGGTGTTATTGGTCAAGACTCATTGAATAAAGAAGTTGTCTACCATTTCAAGAACTTTTACAAAGCAACAAGTTGTGCAAATATTGTAGGACAATGCAAGCTGGTCGATTTTTTCCCACCGATGGTCGAAGAGGCAGAATCCAACACTTTATACAATCTAGTTACTTTGGAGGAGCTGCAGTCAATGCTCTTACATTTTAAAAAGGAAAGGAGCTCGGGTCCGGATGGGTGGACAGCCGAGTTCTTCATCTTTTTTTTCAATTTAGTTGGGGAAGACCTACTTGCGATGGTTGAAGAATCGAGAAAACTAGGAACTATCATGGGAGGCATAAATTCCACCTTTCTRAMAYTGATACCAAAGGCRAATAAACCTTMTACCTTTGATGACTATYGCCCAATTTCTCYTTGCARCCTTTGTTATAAGGTTATATCCAAAATTATCGCCAACCGGATAAAACMCTTTCTCTCAAGGGWAATCTCCATTGAACAGATGGGATTTYTGGAAGGCAGGYRTATTCAAGATGCAGTTGGCATTGCTCATGAAAGCCTCCATAGTATAAAAATAAATAAARAWTGAAAGMCCTTGTATTAAAATTAGATCTGAGGAAAGMTTACGATTGTCTRRACTGRGACTTCCTTAGACTGATCYTGCACAAAGTTGGTTTSGGGATCCATATGACCAATTGGATAATKTCATGTKTCACATCTCYYGCCTTTGTYGTTCTTATTAATGGGKAGGCCACARATTTTTTCAGAAGTGGAAKGGGGGTCAGACAAGGTTGTCCTTTATCACCCCTCCTTTTCATTCTCGTGATGGAAGGTCTCAGCCTGTTATTGAAGCACAGTTTTGAGGAAGGAAACATCTCAGGGATAAAAGTGTCCAGATTGACCAGAATTCTTCACCTATTTTTTGTGGACGATGTCCTCATTTTATCTAAATCTATCATGGTTGAATGGAAACTAATTTTGAGTCTTATCAATGATTTTTTCCAAGCATCAGGAATCGCAGTTAATTAGACTAAATCTACATTCCATTATGAAGGGATCTCGGATATGGAGCTGCCGCTTTTCAAATCTTTTCTACCCTATACTTTTATTGATCTCACTTTAGGCTTATGTTACTTGGGGTACTTTCTGAAGACAGGAGCTCAGTGAACAGTCGATTGGGATTGGTTGGTGTATCAAATAAAATTAATTTATGGAGCAATAGGTGGTTGTCTTTAGGGGGGAGATTCATCCTGATTAAAGTTGTTTTGAAAGGACAATCGATGTTCTAGATGTCCTTGGAAGCTCTACCTCGAACAATACTAAATAGGATAAGGAAAATGATGTTTCATTTTCTATGGAATGGTCTCTCGGAAGACCAGAAATACCACCTCTGTAGATGGGAGATACTATCTAGACCAAAAAAAAATGGGGGTTGGGGACTGCGCAATCTTCCTCTTTTCAACTTGGCTTTGAATGCGTCCACTCTTTGGAGGGTACTAACTCAATCCAGATTATGGAAGAAGGTTATTAAAGGGAAATACCTATGTAATGTTACTCTCATAAACTGGATCAAACAACCTACTCATCACAACAATGCATCTTCGAGAATGTGGAATAGCCTCTATCGCATGTTCCCTGTTATCATTCAATGGCTATGTTGGTGCCCTGGATCTGGCCACTTAATCTCTTTAGGCTGTGATAGGATTTTGGGGTTGGGTGACCAATCTTTCCTATCCGAGGAGCTCATTACCTTGCTAAACGGAAAGAAGGTGAATTCTCTGGCACATGCGCAGTCATCAAGAGAACCCCTATCCTACGCAGATATCTAGAAAAGTAGTCATGATTTGGAATTGAGAGAAGATCATGCAAATGCCTGGAACAATTACACAAAGGAGTTAAGGCTAGCGAGAATTACACTTATTGAGGGGTTGGAGGATCAATTGCACTGGAATGGAGGAGACGATTCAGGCAGACTAACAGTCAACAATTACTATAACGTAATCATTTCTACTCAGGAACTACCTGTCAGGAGAGGGTGGCAGATTCATATGTGGAAATGGAGAATCCAACAAAAAATAATTATGTTCTTTTGGCTGGCAATAGAGAAAAAAAATTTAGCGTGGGACATCCTGCAATATAAGGGATGGACAGGGCCGGGAGTATGGATCCAGTGCAGATATTCCATTGACGACAACAAACATTTATTCATACACTGTCGTTTTACTCAAGTTGCCTGGACAATTTGCTTAAAAAACTTGAACCTGCAGTGGTCTTGGTGCAGTCAAAACATAGTCGATTGTATGGACTCTTGGGTACTGAACAAATCTACATCAAAAAGACTGCCCATGCTATTGAGCTAGTATATTTGGAAAGCTTGGAATGAAGCTCTTTTTTAAGGGAAGATCCCTTTTCCAGGTTTCGTTGCCTACAGGACTTTAAATTCTCTTAATACCAATCAAACCTTCTTGAAGCCACAGGCCTTAAGGTTGAGCCCTATTATTTGGTGGATTGGCTTCACTCTGGCTTTCTTTGATGGGGCTTCCATTGTAGGGGGATCAAACTGTGGGGTAGGGGGATCACTGAAGACATTAAATGAACAAGATGTAAGATGGTTTATTAACTATGGAGAAGAATCCAACACAAAAGTTGAATTATTGGGAGCGTGGGCTGCAATGACCATTGAAACTCTCTTGGGTTTTCACCATATCCAGATGTTGGGGGATTCCAAAGTGGTTATAGATTGGTTGGGGGGGGGGATGCAAGCTCCAAGCTACCCAAATCAAAGGCTAGAAACGCAGAACCCAGATTTTGGTGCAATCTTTCCAAGGCATATGCTTTCAACATATCTATCAAGAATCTAACGCGAAGGCGGATAGATTATCCAAACAAGCATTATTAGCGCCAAAAGGAAGACTAACATATTACTATTAGGATGGTGTGAGTGAAGGATCACATTAGTTTATAGAAATTTACTGAAAGGCTATATATTGCTTGCTTTCATTTTGTATGATTGTGTGGGATGTATCTTTGAACTTTTGCTTCAAGTTCAGTGATATTTATTTTCCTTGTATTTTTTAGAGGGGACTGGTGTGCACAGAACTGATGTAACCAGTTTCTAGTACCTTGTTTTCCAATTTCTGGATAGCCTAAGCGTTTTTAAATTTGCTGCAATGGCAGACCTAAAACGTTTTCTGCGAGATGATGTAAAAATTATATTCTTAATATAATTTGAGAGAATTTTCTTATTGACAAAAAATAGATTTAATAGTTAAAATTATATGTTTTTTTAAGAGGTTATATTTTTAAATTAAGGAGTAGAAGTATGTATATTTTTGTAAACTAAATAATCAAATTATTGTCAAATGAGATTTGTGGTCACACATAAGTAGGTCTCATGCATTAGTTTAATATCTAGATAGACTATGACCTTAGAAATAAATTATTATTATTATTATTATTAAAAAAAGAAAAGAAAAATCAAAATTATGATTATACTATTTATAACGTGATAATATTAAAAGCATTTTAAAATTAAAATGTTAAAAAAACTCATACATTTGAAAACAAATAACAAATCTAAAAAATAATGTAAAAAATAATTATATATTTGAAAAGCAACAAAACAAAACAAAACAAAAAAAACCCTAAAAAAACCATCAATCAAATTCAAATGTCATAAAATAATAAATAAACTAAAAACTTCATAAGCTCACTCTTTTCAACTCCTCACCTAAAAAAATCCAATAGAAATCCATATATTCTTAATGTTATTGAGAAATGTTATGTTCATATATATTATTTTATGGCTCCAAATATTAAAAAAAAATATCTTTCTAGATTTTTATTTGAGTTCAATTTTTTATTTTTGTATTTTTTTATAAAATAGGGTTTAATCTTATTTTTAAATCAATTTTTTTATATTTATTTTAATTTTATAATTGTTTTAAATATTTTTTGCACTTTCGTAATATTTTTTGTTTTAAAAAAACGTAACTTCTAATTTAGAAGAAAAAAGTTATAATCCTTAGGTGCTTCAGCGCATTAGCAATGGACTCTAAAAATCTCATATTGTTTACAATATAGCAAAAAAGCTTATCAAGAAAGATGGCAAAACATCCAAAATTGCATCATTAGAATATGGTCAACTCAGACAAATGCAAGAAAATCAAACTACGGGCCTAATAGAATATGCTTACAGATTAAAAAAAATTGGTCTCCCTATGAGAGGGCATCTCATCACCTGAGAAATCATCTTGAAATAGTCGATTAGCTTCCATAGTAATAGCTACTTTTGATAAGGAATCAGCTTTGGCGTCATGCTCCATGTATATATGACGAAAACTTATTGTCGTCTTCTAAGTTTTAATAATATGTAGTCCTTCCTAGGCCGAACCTATAGCCTCATGAATTAATCTCCCTTTTAATAATTAAAACTACTCTGGATAAATGAATTTGGACAATATGGGCTTAAGACACATGGCAATGATTTTGGCTACAATTTTATAATAGCAGTTGCATAAGACTATAGGATGGAAGTCATGAAATGATGAGGAGCAATATGACTTTCGAATAAGAGCTATGAATGTAGAGTTTCTGTTTCCCAGAACCTTACCAGTAATGTGGATTTCCTCCACAACTCGCAACAAGTCTTCACCCATGATATCCAAAAAAATCTCAAAAAAACTCAACAGTCCAGTCGTTTGGGACAAGACTCGTACCCTTTTTAAAGTACTCGATCATTTCCTAGAGATCCCCCTTAGAGATTTCATGGTATAATTCTTGATTGTCCTCTTCATCATCAAGCTTTGGAAAGTAAGATATCAGCGTCAGAACTTCATTATTTTTATGTTGGGTTGGTTTCTGAAATAAATTATGAAATTTTTTTACCCCGAGAGCTACCAAATATATGATGTCCCTTACCTTGGACCCCTTATCATCACACAACTCCCATATAGTATTATAAGTCTTCTGATAATTTGTGAATTTTAGAAATAATTTTTATTTTGATCCCTAGTTGCTAGCCAAAGAGCCCAAATTTTTAGTCTCCATTGTTTCTCTTGCTCTAGAAATATGTTTTTCCTTTGTACTTCCAGCTATCAACCTCTATCTACATCCACCATGGCTCCTTGATTCAGTCGATCACCTGCATAAACAAGTTCCAATTCAGATTCAATTCTTGAGAGAATCCTATCATGTTCCTTCATTTGAACCAAAACCCAACTTACCACCTTTTCTTTAATACTTTCAATTCCCTAACAAATTATTGATTGGTCGAGACTATGGGATCATCTTGGAATGATTGCCAATTTTCTTGGACCAAAGCTTAGAACCCTTCATTCTCAAACCAAGATGGAACATATTTAAAATGAGCACGTGGTCGATCGTTCGATACATGCACTTCAATGAAGACTGGAAAAGGATCTGAACAATGAATCTTACCAACCCAAGACCTATAAATCCCTATGTCCTGGAGAATCGATTCATGAAAACAAAATCTATCCAAGTGCTTGAGAACCTTTCCACTACCACTATGGTTTTTATTCCAAGTAGGGTTGATTACTGAGGGCTCCACATCAACCAACCATGCATTATTGATTTTTTTTAGGAAGAATTGTGTCATATTGTCTTCCCGAGAAAACTCCCCCCATATTTCCTCCCAACTGAGGATGAAGTTCATGTCCCCACTGATAATGAGCTCCTCAAAATGCAAAACATGTAATTCAAACAAATAATTCCAATAAGCCTCTATATCAGCATAAGGCCCATATACATTATAGAGAAGAAATTGGCAGTCTGGTTCTTTGCTAACAACCTGTATACACAATCCTAATTAAACATAAAAACACTTGATAAGTGTCACTAAAGGATAAAGAATAGTAATTAACCCACTCAATGAGCCATTAGAATCCAAACCATAGAAGACCCATCCCTGCATGAGCTTGTTAAGTTCATAAATGATGGGGTCACACTTTCCCATGGTCTACTGAATAAAGATAATATCAGGATGGTCTTGCAACACAAAGCTCCTTAGCGAGTGTTTCTTGGGCCTCCCCCTGAAGCCCCTCATATTCATAGTAATTATCTTCATTGGGGAACCCTCTTTGGGGTTGTTCCTACTCTAAAAACCCTAGAGATGAGTCGTTGTCGACCCTGGGTCACTATCCGATACGCCTTTTCTTGTGCCTGTTTCAAGGCTGACTTCCTTCCAACTTTAGAGGGTCGAGGTTGTTGGTAGCTACAAACCATAAACCCCGTGATGATGTTAGCTCCTTGGGTGTGGCTCTGGGGCGCAGCGGATAGGGATCACGGCCAAAGGAAGTCAAATGCAAGCCAGAGGAACAATCCTACACAGTCTTATGTGGATTTGAAAAATGGGAATCTGGATCTTTTGAAAGATCCACTGGATGATAAAATTGTAATCTACCATTCAGAGAATAATTTCCCAAACCCACCCCTGAAAAAAGAATAGTCCTTGGGCCCACCCCGTCACCAATAGATCGACAACCCAGAAGAGCAGTGGAAGAGACCAAAAAGGGTGAGGAGGAATAAATAGACTTACCCTAATCTTTCCGCTTGGATGCACATTTTGTCCAAATGGCCTCGATTTTGCTCCATTGTGATGCCGTCAGGTCCATATCCTCCCCTAATAAGTCCTTTGGGATACATTGCACCTTATTATCAAAGTTTACCTTAATTGTGGGAATGACGATCTCTCCCATAACTAGGTCTTCCTTAGCTTTCTACAAATGACAATAACCCTTCACAACTTAAAACCCATCACCAAACCAAGTAGGGAGAACTCGTTCCTTAGGAGCCCTCGGAACATTGCATGAATATGGGATGTAAGGTTCTTTGACTGGTCCCTAAG
>JASDQU010815388.1:0-17994 GCA_032191745.1 Picea mariana
GTCTGATGTGCGTGGCTCCCTTTTTGTCTCTTGAGATGCATGCATTGCGCATGGAAAAGTGTCTGCATGTGACTCCTGAGATGCATGCCATATATCTTCCACATGAATTTCAGAAAACAAATCTGAAATGGAGTAGACATCATCCTGAATTATTGGAATACAAATTTCTGCAAATACTTTTGTAGAAGACTCTTCATAATAAGAGACTTGAGCTTCTAACGGTTTCTCTTCTAGCTCTATCTTTCCAATCCCCTGCATGAAATATTCATAATCTTCTTTATTCCCAAATAGAACCTCCAATTTGGTCCATAATTCATTTGGAGTGAATTCTTGTGTGACATCACATACTTGATGGAGAATTTCAAGAGAAATAAAATAGAGGATACATCCTATGGCCATATCTTGTCTATTGAGAAAATCATTTTTCTCATTAGCAGCATCAGGCTCTACTTCCATTGCCATATTTATTTGGTACAAGCCTCTACATCTGAGTAGAAGCAGAATTTTTCGCTTCCATTTCAAATAGTTATGAGACATGAGAAGTATTTATGGCGAATAATCCATCTTTTTGCTCTCTTCAATCTTTTGTACCTGCAAAAAAAATTGGTGTATCTTTTTCTTAGCAATCTTTCGGCTCTAATACCATGTAAATGTGTTGAACCTGCACAGAATATATCTAGCTAAACAATAATACACACATTTGCAGAGATAATTTGAGAAAGAAGAAGAAGGAGAGAAATAATGAAAAAGAATTCTCATTAACCATATTCCACACTCAAAGAGTGAATAATTTACAATAGATATATGATACATGAGTAACTAATGAGCCATAGTGGTGGTCTAGAGTGATCTGGAAACACACCAGCAGTTACGGGAGTGAACTTCCACCTAGTCTAGTCTCTCAGGCAGTTACGTGAGTGAACTGCCACCTAGTTGAGTTAACTGACAAAACAGAGAGTAGTGAGGAGTTAACTCAGGGAATCAAGGTTAATGCACCAGTTTGGTGATGATCCAAAGGCAAGCTTGAATTAGCATGGTGATGATACCAATGTTGCATGGTGATAAAACCAATGCAAGATATAAACTCAACTCAACTAGTCAAACTGAAGTGTCAACTGAAAGAGAATATTCTCCAAGTGGAATATTCTCTCCTAAAATATAGGAGACTGGATAATGACTAATTATGACTAATAAATAAGGAAAAACCTTAGGAAAAATAATTCCTAGGTTTGTGTGAAGTAAATCCAACATTTCCATGTGAATTTCCCACGATGTTAATGCATGGCCCTCTATCTTCAGTCTGGAAAATGAAATCTTTTTTTCTTCTTATAAATGGTGGACATTGAAATAGAACTCTAAATATTGCAACCAATGATTCAACTTTACTGCATTGATATTACCTTGGTATGGCTTGATATCCACTTTTGCTTCCATTTTAAATAAATATTGTGAATAGTTAATGGCACTGGAACTTGACTTCTCTTTCTCAAGCTCTTTCTTCAACTCCTTTTATGGGTCTTCATTATCTCCTAGTTTCCCCTCTGATCCGATCTCTAAGTTAGAAGCTCTAACCTCCCCAAATAGTCTAACATTTGTTTCTAGAGCCACCATGAGGAGGGTCATATTGCAAGAGATATTAGAAACTTGATCTTCTTGTAATATCCCTAGGCCGAACCCCAAATGTAAATGTAAATGCAAATGTACTTAAGTTGGTGAGTTGTTTGATATAATTTTCCATGCACATTCCAGGATACCGCACGCATCAAACTTAAGTGCGCACGATTTTGAGGCCAAAGAGACTTTGTGAATATCTTGTGTTTTGAGGCTGGTGAGCTGGGATGCAAAAAAGACATTATATCTGTAATGTAAATGTAAATGTAATCACACACAAAAATTAATGAAAAACACATCACTGTGACAGACCAACCATGTAAAAGAGTATGGGGGACTAAACTCCACTAGTTAGGGAAAGGGGGCTAAAAGTTAAGAATAAGGGATAAGTTAGGGAGCTTAAGCCAAAAATTAATATTATATTAATATTCTTTAAAGTATAAAGTATGGATAATTATTTTATCATAATTTATAAGGATGCGGACAAGTGGCCCAAAGTAGTTCTCAACATGACAAGTGTCAAGTTGGGAATATGCATGCATATAGTTTCGACTTAGTTTATTTTCCAATCATTCCATCATCATTCACCCACTCATTCACATGTCCTTCGTACCTTCCTATCATTGTACATGTACCTGCACCTAGTTAGCTTAGGAGTTAGAATGAAGAAGTGGGTTGTCAGGGCTGAGGGATATTGAAGAGGTGGGTTGTCAGGCTCGTGAGAAATTCTCTCTAGGTGCGAGAATTATTGTGAGTTGATTTCCTAAAGGAGACAAACTGTAGCTACATGGATCTACGACTTCCTATCCGGCCTATTGCTAAAGCCTCGGAAAGGAAGTGGGGAAGCCGAAGGACTGTTGAGTAGAGAAGGGGAACACTTATTTGGGTGGGACATGCATGTGGGTAATGAGGGACTATAGGATGTTAGTTCGAGTTGGCACTAGTGACGGAGTTTTTCCTATTGTCTAAGATACATCAGCCTGGTTAGGAATTTCCTTTACCCGGGTGGAGTTTAGTCCCAGCTCGGGGGTGACCCATTGCTGAGAATTCTGAGCAGTGTGGTCTAAGGCTGGGAGGAATGTGGAAGGTATGCACGCAGTTGGTGATAGTTTTGCCAAGATAAGTGTCAATTGTGTGTTAAATTACATGTTTCATTATTATGTATGTGCTTATTTTTATGGTTTTTTTCATGTGTGTGTGGCATGTGTATTTTTATTATTATTTTGTATGAATCTGTGCATTTGCAGAGTTTCTATATGTTTTAATTTTGTATATAGTTCAAAAATTTTATGTGGCATAGCCCAGTTGGATGTTGGGGATGCTACAATATGGTATCAAAGATCCAGTTTTCAACACTAAGCTTGGATGGGCCGAGCAAGTTGAATTGAAGTAAAAATTTCATAGAGAATTGATTTCCAAGTAGCCAAATTTCAAGTTAGAGTGCGTCCATGGTAAAAATTAGAAGCAATTGCATGGAATTGGGAAAAAGCCCCAATTTATGTTGTTAAATTCATGGGAAAATTGAGAAGTTTGGCCAAGTATTGAGATATTATTAATTTAATATCTATTCTAGAAAATTCATACCTATAATTGGTCGAATTTGAAGTTACAGATGGAGCGATATTAGTTGATTAAAAATTCTCAAATCATGAATTGAGTTTGGGAAAATTTTTGTTCCAGGAATGTCAACCATCATCGATTTGTTGTTGCAGAAGTTGAATTGGTGTTGATGGAGTGTAATTGAACAAATTTCATAGTTGCAGAATGTCAATGTTGAAAATTGGGAAAAGTTTGGCAAAAGACCCAATTTCTGCAACGGAATTCATGAGGAATTGATGATGTGCAAAAAAGTAAAGGTGCATAGGTGTGCGCACTAAAAAAGTGTGATGCACAATGAAAATATTTTGAAGTGTGAAAAATAAGGGTGCATGGATGTGCGCACTAAAATTTGGTGTTGCGGAGTACAAGTTGGGATACATGGAAAAATATTGGTGCGCGGGTGTGCACACTTAAATTTGATGGTGAGTGGTGCAGAGTGGTAATGCACAAAAAATAATGGTGCGCAGGTGTGTGCACTTAAATTTGGTGTTGGGTGGTGCAGAATTGGTAATGCATGAAAAATAACGGTGTGCGGGTGTGCGCACTTGAATTTGGCATTGCGTGGAGCAGGACTAGTGAAGTGCGGAAAAATAATAGTGCACGGATATGCGCACTAAATTTAACGCTGCGTGATGCAGATTGGGTGGCGCATGCGTAATATTGGCGTGCGCAGTGTGCACATGCATAATATTTGCATGTGTGGTGTGCGCAGTATTGGCACAGTGCAAAGGATTTTTTTTGGTGCGTGTGCAATGTTGGTATGCAATGCATGCATGTTGAATATTCATGTTGCACGACGGTTTAATTAATTTGCGCGTGAAGTACTGGTGCACAGTGGGAGCATACTAAACTTTGGCATGGTGCGGCACGTAGAGTGTAATGTGCACAGAATATTGTCATATGACACAAAAATTACGTGAAACAAGTATTAATGCATGAACCAAAATTATGCGCGGTAGATATTGGCACATGGCACAAAATTAGTGCGCACCAGATATTGGCACGACAAAGAAGTGATCCACATTGGTTATAGGTGCGCAGAGCATGCGCTACCTTATGGTGTTGTTGTGCATGCTAAATATGGGTGTACATTTTTAAATTTATGTGCACAAAGTCATTTGGATGGTATACAACAGTAGAAAACTAGTAAATTTCTGCGACATTTTATATTGTTTGAAGGTCATCTTTTTGCAACGTGTTTTTGAGGCCCTGAACAATGTTTTTAGATACTCAAAAACCACGAGAATAGAGTGTATCGAAGTATATAGTGTACCAAGAAACACTTTGTCTCTACAAATCAAATTAAAGATCTCGGATAGAGATTTCTAATGGTGTAAACCATTAATCAAACAGAGCTTTATGAGGAAGTTACAGGACCAACAGTGGAGGGTGAATTTTAAGACCCGACTAACTTCGAAGGGCCATAACTTTATGCTCCGGAATCAGATTGAGGCATATGAGCAGTCGATGGAAATATATTGAACCATAGAACAAATTATTGGAACTGAATTAAAATTATGGGCATTTTAAAAATGTTTAAGATGGCAAGGAAGGTACCTCTATCATTCTAGACCAAAAACACTAATTGGCCTAGAACTTCAACGAGCTGTAACTAACAACCCAAAACCTAGAAATAGGTGAAACTTGGAAAAATTGTCCAAAATATGTATATGAAGAAACCCAATTGAGATCCTACCAAAAATATAATGGAGTAGGTGCAAAAATGCATAATTACAGCCCAGATTTGCACCAAATTGAAGTGTGAACATAAGAATTAATAGACAATTTTCAAATAACCATAAATTTTTGCTCAAGACTTAGAATTGAGCATGGAAGCAGGCGTTGGAAAGGTCTTGGACAATAGAATATAATTATTCACCCATAAAATTGATCTTGGTAGTCAATTTTTCAGGAAATCAGAAGAAATAATTCTGATGCTATTATTGAACCAGAATTGTACATAATTTCATGAATCTGTTAAATTATTTAGCCTAACAAATTTTGTTCGTTGCACATTTTGCATAGTTAACAACGGTTAGATAATATTAGGATCAACAAAGAGTGCATAGGGATGGAAGATACACATGGGGCTTATAGTCAGGAAGATGAGATCAGAGGGAAGGATGTCCATATGAGCATTGAAGGAACAATCTCAAATGGACATGGAGAAGGAAAGGAAGAAAAAATGAATATGGTAGAGACCATTAAAAATTTGCAAAAGGATGTTCAAAGCTATAAAGTTGATAATGAAAGGCTTATGAAAGCCAAGGAGTAGAAGGAGGACTTCAAAATGAAGTTAATGCAGAGATTGAACATAATAGAAAAGAAATTGGATAAGGAGAGTGGCTCAAGAAAATCAGGAAATCATGGGTCTCCTATTGAGAAAAGAAGAATAAGAAGTGTTAGAATACATCACCATCACTCCCTGAGGAATTCCAATAGGAGAGCACATAGCAGCTCAAGTCCATCCCCTATCAAGAAGGATAAGAGGTCTGGGGTGCATGAGCTATGAGGATAAATGAATGAAATCAAACCTCCTACATTTGATGGTCAGCATAAGAAGGATGAAGATGTAGAGACATGGTTGCTAGACTTGAGAAAATATTTTCAATTGCATAATTACTCTTTACATGCAGAAGGAAGAATTGTCATCTATAAATTCAAGGGAAAGGCATCCATATGGTAGGATCAACTTGTGCAGGTGCAACACATTAAAGAGAAAAATGTTACTTGGAAGGAATTCAAGAAGTATTTCGAAAAGAAATACTTGACTAAGAGATACTATGGCAAGAAAATGAAAGATCTCTTTGAACTCAAACTTGGGAGTATGACCATAGATGAATATGAAAGAAGGTTTTTAGAACTGCTGAAGTATGCTTCTTTCATCAAGGATGAGACACTTAATATTCAGAGGTATTTGAGTGGATTTCCATCATTCATCAATGAAAAAATACAATATGATGATCCAAAAACATTGGAGTAGATCATAAGGTGAGATAAATGCTTTTATGATCAACATAAAGGAATATCAACTTTCCAAAAGATTGGGAAGAGAAGAATAAATTCAATATGGATCGGAGGAAGAAGGGGACTAAGCCACCATTCTTCATAAATAGTCCTCGGGGACAACCAACTTCTAGAGAACCTAGAATGATTGAGACAGAGGAGAAAAGGCCAAGGAAACCACCTATTCAATGTTGGGGTTGTAAAGGAGATCATATGTATAGAAATTGTCCCCACAGAAGTGAAAAAATGAGGAATTTTCACAATGTATAGCAAGATGAAATAGTGGAGGACATGGGCATAAATGTACCAAGGATCTATGTAGCCATGGACAACAAGTAAGCAGAGTTTCAATCACATATGATTGAAGTGTAAGGTATGATCAACAACCAAACCATTTCTATTTTAATTGATTCAAGAGCTAGTCATAGTTATATAGATCCTAAGATGGTGGAAAGATTGCATTTGCCAAGAAGCAAGCATGGAAAATATTGGTTGGTGTAGCTGGTTACCAGAGCCAAAAGAAAAGTTAATGAGATGGTTAATTCATGTCCTATGAACATGAATGGACTGAACACTAGGGTAGATTTGAACATCTTCCCTTTAGGTTCCTATGACTTTCTAATTGGGATGGATTGGTTGGAACAACATCATGCTATCATAGATTGTCATAACAAGGCATTTACTTCCCTGGATGGGGAAGGGAACCTAAGGAGAGTACATGGAATTCTCAGGGTAGTAATTGTCAGAGAGATTTCAACATTGTAGCTAAAGAAATGTTACATAAAAGGATGTTAGATATTTGCAGCTCATATGGAAGAAACACCTAAGGATAGAGTGTCAAATATTAAAGATTATGCAATCCTAAAAGATTTTGAAGATGTATTTAAAGAAATACCAGGATTACCCCCTAAAAGAGACATTGATTTCTCCATTAATCTAATGCCTAGATAAACCCTAGTATCCATGACCCCTTACAAAATGAGTACACCAGAATTGAAGGAATTAAAAATGTAGCTTGAAGAGCTTCTGAAGAAGGGGTATATAGGCCCAAGAATGTCACCTTGGGGTGCCCCAATATTACTTGTGAATAAAAAGGATGGAACATTGAGACATTTCATTGACTTCAGGCAGTTGAACAAGGTAACTGTGAAGAATAAGTTTATTTGCCAAGGATCGATGACCTCTTTGATCAGTTGAAAGATGCAAAAATATTCTCCAAGATTGATCTCAGGTTAGGTTATCATCAGGTAAGAATTAAAGAAGAAGACATCAACAAGACTACTTTCAGAACATGGTATGGTCATTATGAGTTCACAGTGGTGCCATTTGGGTTATCAAAAGCACCACCTGTCTTCATGTGTTTAATGAATGGTATTTTCAGAGAATACTTAGATAATTTTGTCATTGTAATTTTTAGATGATATTATTATATATTCTAAGTTGGAGGAAGAGCATGAACAGCACTTGAGGATGGTATTATAGGTATTAAGGGAGCATTAGTTGTATGCCAAATTGAGAAAGTGCTCATTTTATCAGAAGCAAATTCATTATTTGGGACATATCATTTCAGAGGAAGGGATAGCAGTGGATCCTAAGAAGATAGAAACCATTAGAGGATGGTCAGCACCAAAGAATGTGATAGAGGTCAGATCATTCATGGGCCTTGCAGACTATTATAGGAGATTTATTGAAGGATTCTCAAAGATTTCACACCCAATCACTTCCTTGCAAAATAAGAGTGTGAATTTTCAGTGGACATTGGATTGTGAAAAGAGTTTCCTACATTTGAAGCATTTATTAACAAGTGCTCCAATACTAAGGATTGTTGATCCAAATTAAGACTTAATTGTATACATTAATGCATATAAAGAAGGGCTTGGTGGAGTCCTCAATCAAAATGGGTATGTTGTATGCTATGAATCAAGGAAGTTGAAGAAGCATGAAAAGAACTATGCTACTCATGATTTGGAGTTGGCAGCCATAGTGCATGCCTTGAAGATGTGGAGGAACCACCTCATGGGTAAAAGGTTCAAATTGAGGACATACCATAGTGGTCTAGAATATTTATTTGGACAGCCAACTCTAAATGCCAGGCAAAGCAGGTGGTTAGAATTTCTCAGTGAATGTGACTTTGATATAAAACATATCAAAGGGAAAGAGAACAAGGTGGTTGATGCACTTACCAGAAGGGTGCATGAGTTGCATGCTACAACCATAATCATGTATCAATCAGATTTGAAAGACAAAATCTTAGAGGTTGCAAAATCAAATTTGCGACACATGGAAATAATTAAAAAATTAAAGCAAGGTATTTTGCAGTGGAAAATTGAAGAATATAAGCTATAAAATGATGAAATTTTCATGTACATGGGTATAATTTATGTACCAAATTCCCAAGAATTGAAAAATATAATGTTGAGAGAAATGCATAATGTACCTTATGTTGGGCACCCGGGTCATCAGAAAACTATTGCAACTGTCAAGAGCTAAAATTATTGGCCACGCATGAAGAAATAAGTTGTTGATTTTATTGCCAAATGTTTTGAGTGTCAAAAGGTCAAGGTTGAGCCTAGACACCCAGTTGGTTTTCTACAACCATTATCCATTCTTGAGTGGAAATGGGAAGTTGAAACAATGGATTTCATCACCAAACTGCCCAGAACAAACAAGCAGTATGATTCTATCATGGTAGTGGTGGATAAGCTTACTAAAGATGCCCATATTATTCCAGTAAAGCTCACTCACAAGGCAACCAACATTGTTGATATTTATATGAGAGAAATTGCTCGATTACATGGTATACCCAAGACAATTGTGTCTAACAAAGATCCAAAATTTACATCAAATTTTTGGAAGGGATTATTTAATGGATTTGGAACAAATTTGAATTTTAGCACATCTTATCATCCATAATCAGATGGACAAATAGAGAGGGTGAATCAAGTGATTGAGGATATGTTGAGAATGTATGTGATGGATAAACCATCAAAATGGGAATACTACCTACACTTAGTAGAGTTTTCTTATAACAATGGGTACCAAGCATCTCTAAAGATGATCCCATTTGAGGCACTTTATGGTAGAAGGTGCAACACACTGGTAAGTTGGGACAACCCAATAGATAGAGCAGTGGTTGGGCTAGAATTACTCAGGGAAATGGAAGAGCAAATGTTGAAAATAAAACAGAATTTAAAGGCTACTCAAGACAGGTAGAAAATCTATGTTGATAAGGGCAGAACTCACAGGGAATTTAAAGTGGGTGACCATGTATTCTTGAAAGTAAAGGCCAATAGAAATTCCATGACGTTGGGAAATTGTTCAAAGTTGGAAGCTTGTTATTGTGGGTCCTTTGAAATCCTAGAGAGGATTGGGCATGTAGCATATGATTTCCTTTCTTGTATCAATGTCTATTCATAATGTATTTCATGTATCATTGCTCAAAAAATATATACCTGATACTAATCCTATCATTGATTGGAATGTGATCTAGGTGGAGCAAGATGGCGCCTTTCAAGTGCATCCGGTATGCATATTGGATTGGAATATCAAGCAGCTCCATAATCGATCCATAGAGCTAATAAAGGTCCAATGGACCCGGTACAGTCCTGAAGATGTAACTTGGGAGCACAAGGATGCTATGCGGTCAGAATACCTACATCTTTTTGAGGATTTTTGAAATTTTGGTTGTATATGTGTATATATATATTGCACTGAGGACATTGCATAAATAAGGGGGAGGGGAATGTAATACCCCTAGGCCAAACACCAAATGAAAATCTAAATGAAAATGTACTTAAGTTGGTGAGTTGTTTGATATCATTTTGCATGCACATTCCAGGATACCATGCACAACAAACTTAAGTGCGCGCGATTTTGAGGCTAGAGAGCCTTTGTGTATATGTTGTGTTTTGAGGCTAGTGAACTGGGATGCAGAAAAGACATTATATTTGTAATGTAAATATAAATGTAATCACACGCAAATATTAATGAAAAACACATCACTACAACAGACCAACCATGTAAAAGAGTATGGGGGAATAAAATCCACTAGTTAGGGAAAGGGGGATAAAACTTAAGGATAATGGATAAGTTAGGGAGCTTAAGCCAAAAATAAAATATAATATTAATATTCCTTAAATTATAAAGTATGGATAATTATTTTATCCTAAGTTCTAACGATGGGGATGTAACACCCCAGGTTTTGAACCCCCATTTTAAATAATGTATTGTTACAAAGCTAAGAGGCCAGAGTGCCCAAACAATTATTAAAAGGCCAATGTGCCCAAGAAATGTAATGTTTTGATCATTATTAATAATAAATACATCATTGGTTGCTAGACGGACAAGGACTAGAGTTATAGGGGGCTATGATTCCACAAGAGAAGGGGCTTGAGGGGATAAATGTTTATTTCCTATTTTAATTACCCTTTTGTCGAAAGGAGTGGATCAGTTATGTGAGATTCTTGGGGGAGGCCAAAAGGTTCTTGATTCCCCACGAAAATACTTAAACATGTCCCTGGTCTGATTGGGGGGTTGGCCCGTTCGCTCCTTCACTTCTTCTTTCATTCAATTATTTCCCTCATGCATTCATTCACTGATTGTTCATTGTTTCACACCTTGGGTGGAGATCTCACTCCATTCATTTCCATCACCCCTTCATCTTCCTCATCTGTGTCTTGGCTTGGAAAAGGAAAATGAACTGTTGAAGAGCATCCATTGTATCCTTGGCTGTAGAGGTCATTGGTGTAATCTAGCCATGACTTGAGGCCTACATGTCTAAGAAGCGTTGGCTAGTGTCCAACTTTGTTCACATCTGCGAGTCCTGAGAGTTCCAGCATGGAGATTATGGACCAGTTGCGTTGGAGCCCTGGAAGGAGAAGGACTACATGTTGGCATAGGGGTAGACCCAGGGTTCAACTCCAAGAGCACACCAACAAGCCCTAACTATCGGCCCTTTCAAAAACACCTCCGAGGCAGATGCAGTCTCACTTGAAGTAGCTATGAGGGGGTTGCGGGACAGATATGTCTACAACCATAAGGAATGAAAAGTGGATTCAATGAAACCAACACACAACAATCTAATGTTCTTTATCTTCTTACAACCTACTGTGCAAGTTATATCTCATATCTAACACATTATCATCATAACAACATATCAAATGACAAAGAATAGAGCATCAAATCACACACGACACAAGATATATGTGGTTCACCCTCTCTCTAGGGATACATCCACAGAACTGTGCTTTATGATATATTAAGATGAAAGCATATAGTTCTAATCTGTACTCTTAGCTAGCAGATATTCTCTTCTTCTCCTCTTTCTTTCTCCTTCTCCCTTCCCTATGCACCCAGCTGCAAGGTTGATCTTCA
Organism: Picea mariana; assembly: GCA_032191745.1. Lineage (NCBI taxonomy): Eukaryota > Viridiplantae > Streptophyta > Pinopsida > Pinales > Pinaceae > Picea > Picea mariana. Next base: position 11,590 of record JASDQU010815388.1, read on the forward strand.
CACCCAGCTGAAGATCTTACAATACATACTGCTCTCATGATACAATACATCTCTCTCTCGATCAATAACACAAAAAAACACAATAACACAACAACAATAACAACAAATTGAAACCAATCCATTCTAGGTCCTCTTGACCTTTATTTATACATTACAATAGCTCACCGACAACCTTAGTTTGAAACCTAAGTGTCAAAACCCTAGATACCAAAACCCTAGGTGTCTAAAACCCTAGGTCAACTTGACCCGCGTTTTTAGGGCTTCGCGAGCCTGACTTTCCTTCCTTTTATTGGATAAATCGGTAGGTGCGGACACTAACTGATCTCCCTAGATCCACCTAGATCTAGAACAAAACACACCAAAACATGATGCTTTCCTTAAGTTTTAGATATTGATTTTACTAACTAAAGAGGGATAGGTGACATACCATTTAAAAGCCACTTCCTCTCGCTATCGCCATCATAGTTCCGTTCCAACACTCATACAATGATGAACATGCAAAAGAATGCAACCAACCAAAGTGATATTATTAGCATAAAATCAATATAAACCTATGTATGTGATCAAGGAATCATACATTAAAACACAACAAGCTTTATAGGAAAGAATCATATTACTGTATCATATGAAATGTGAAAGAAAGATTACAACCATGGCCTTGATGTCGTAAGGTCCCTTCCAACTGTCCTTCATTCCCCACACACTTCCACTCCAAGAATTCTGAGAGCATAGATCTAATAATATTCACAATCTATCTTGACAAAGTGGCTCATCTAGCCAAGCTAACAATCTCCAAAGCTCAATCCAATCCAAGCTAATCCAAAAAGATAAAGCTCATCCAAGCCAACCTTATCCATGAGAGCTCCTCTCCTTTTATAAGCTGAAGAGGATAAGGCGAGGAGGTTAGGATGATCCCACCAAATCATGAAAGCGAGTAATATCCAAACCATTCAGATGCCACCTCACCATGGAAGTTTCTCCTTCTAGAAGCATCGAGAATATGCTCATTTTTCCCATGTATGAGCATTCTCGCACCCTGCTTATAGAGCAACCTGTGAACCTCTCGCAACCCAGCTATGGTGCAGTCTACGAGAATCAGGCATTCTCGGACCCTAGCCATAGTGCAACATGCGAAAATCATCTTTAATAGGGTTTTCATAAAGGAAAATGCAACTTCTTTTCTCAAGAAAAGTTCTTCTCCCTTCTTTCTTTAGGAACTCAAGCCACTGACCCCTCTGAAGAATACAAATAGGTTTACATCATTAACGGTCATAGGGATGACGAAAATAATGTGTAACAGAGAGCCCCCCAAAGTATGAAGTTAGAACAAAGTGATAGCTGAAATACTTTGTCGAGTGTGTGTAGGGAACAAGGAACAGTTGGTCGGAAACTTGCCAACAAACAAGGAAATACAGTACTATAATATATCATCATTGAGGTAGGCATTCCCATACTCAGAATACAAATGAATCAAAGCATAAATGCGGACATGAGAGGATCCATGTCAAGTAAGACATGCCATGGCCACCAAACATACACTGTGGATCCATGCCAATATGATTCAAATTTGAACATAGCCACCAAAAATGCACTGTGGATCTATGTGTTAAAGACTCAAATTTGAACATAGCCACGAGACACACAATGTGGATCTATGCAACAATACGAACTGAATATACTCCAACACAACATGAACCTGTCAGAAAAGATCCAGGGTCTTCATCTCCACCACTCTATAGTACAAATATAACCATGTGAATACATGTGTCGAAGTCAAACATGGTAGAAACCACTTTATTACCGGTCATTAGTGTATACCATTAACAAGTGTGAGGGAAACCACCATTAATGTCAATGACTCCCAAGGTACACTAGTACAATCCAACGAATGTGAATTAATGAGCTGAAGTCGAACACTCAGCGGAATCTCCCGATCAGGGGTCAATAATGAAAACCCACTGTCGAATGTAAGGAAACCTACCATTGATGCATGCAATTTCCAAGGTACCAATTAGTTTCTAAGTCTAATTCATGGATAATGAGTTTAAGTCGACAGAAAAAGACTCATCACAGGAGGGCCTTAATGTATCCCCCATCAATGGCACAAAATGGGTAAAAAGATTTGATGTAGATCAGAGTAACTAGTAACTCAAGAATGACTCAGGGATGGTTGACACAATAGAAGGCTGAAGGACTGCATAAATGGCCAATGCAACAGAAGGCTTATCGGGTTGAATTTCTCTTTGAACATATTGACGACACGACAATTGTCTTGGAAATATTGACTCAACAAGAAGGATCATAGACCAATTTGTAATCTTATAGGAGTATGATAAGGAGACAAGTGGATTTTCCAACCTAGACACAAGGCGAGTGAAAGGGTGTCATGTTCAAAAGTGACTCTTTCATGAAATACAGGTTTAGACACATTTCTTTCCCAATTTTTCCCCCACCATTTCTGGCGAGTACCTCTTTATTTTTACAAAAGCTTGAGGAGGATAGCATATGCTTGAAATGTAAGCTCATCCTTCAGATGAGTCCCTCGGAGTATGTTTAATGAACCCTAGGAAGGAGTGGTTCGGTCCCACATGGGCCTTTCAATGTTTGTTTTATGAGTCCAAAGAAAGTACTCAGGGGTTTTTCATGTTTATAGAGTCTTAAAAACACTTAAAGAGAACTCTCTCAGTTCCTTTTTTCGTAAATTAGTCTGATGAGACCGAAAAAGAGATAAACTATCGCTCAACAGACATTTTCTTCAAATACTTTAATGAGCGTGAAAAGAACAAGATCGCTCAGAAATATTTTCATGTTTAGAGAGTCTAAAAAGAGCTTAAAGGGAACTCCAGTGGGTTCCTTTTTCGTATAACCTTTACGAGTCTGAAAAAGTGATAAAATTATAATCGGTTACATTCTCATTGATTTACGAGCACGAGAAAGAACAAAGACTAATCTCAATAACTTATTCTCATGTATTTACGAGCATGAGAAAGAACAAAGACTAAGCTCGGGATTGTTTTCATTTTTACACAAGCTTTAAAACAAAACAAAACTATGCTTGGGATAGATTTTATTTTTACACAAGCTTAAAAACTAAACAAAACTATGCTTGAACCTGGTTTCATTTTTACACAAACTTGAACCAAAGGAAACTATGCTTGAGGTAGGTGGTTTCATTTTTACACAAGCTTGAACCATAGAAAACTTATGCTTGCAACTTCCCAACGCATTATCCATGAATTTGCATGGTTGGAACTTAGCCCCCAGCTTAAGAAGCTAGCGTCTCAGCTTCAACATGAAGTCCAGAGGCTAAAAGCAATGCCCCCCAAGATTTGTTTCGTCCAACTGCAAAGGACGAGGAAAGGAAGCTTCAAATATTAGACGAAGGACTTGACTCAACCGAGAGAGGGAAGTTTGTTTCATTTTTTAACAAGATTGACACAGGATAAGAACTATGCTCGTAACCTCTGTTTCATTTTTAATGAGGTTGCCATAGAGATGAAAAAACTATCCTCGTAAGTGGTTTCATTTTTTAACGAGATTGAAATCAAAAAACCATGCTCAAATACCTTTGTTTCATTTTTTAACGAGGTTGCCTCAGAGACGCAAAAACTATCCTCGGTAACTTTTTCCTTGATCATGGATTCCAAGAGGACAATGCTCCAGAAGGACACCATGTCAAGGGACAAAACTCGGTCATGGCTTCCAAGAGATCTTAACTAGACGGAAGGAACACACTCTGGAAGGAGCACATGTCGAGGGTTACGACATGGGTAAGGAGATTAGGCTCTAAAGACCCTATCGAAGATATAACCATGTCAACAACTAGATATAAGTCACCTGAAGTTGAATCCATGGGAGACAATGCCACATAATTGACCTGTGGCAAGGGTGACATCGACTGCATATACAAACCATTTAAGGGAGTCATCGAGGTCAAGTCAGGACCAACAAATGAAAGTTGATCAATAGTCACAATTCTTCCATTGTGCAGGAAAGATATCACATGAAAAAGAGTGGACATAATAGCTTTCATGGCATAGACATAGTCTCTCCCAAGGAGAAAAGCGAAATCCAAGGGGTCTTGGACTACCATGACATCAATAAAGACAGTTTTCCCTCCCAAAGTTACAGGAAACTGAGGAAGGGTCCCTAAAGGTTGAATGGTTCTTCTGTTAAAAGATAACAAATTCTACGTAACCGACACAAGTTGAGGAAAACCCAAAGCTTGTCAAGAAAAAGAGGACAAAATACTAACGAACGCACCTTCATCTATCAGTGTTCGAGGAATGTCTTGACCACAAACATGTACTGTAATCTGGAAAGGATTGTGAGAGGGAAGACGAGGTCCTATTAGCACACCCTAATCAAAATGGATGGCCTCATTACTTGGAGGGGGTTCCATGGGATAAGGAGGAATATCCCCTGGCATGGTAGATTCTGTATCAATGAGAAAAACATGGGCATTATCGGGTTTACTCTCTAGCAAGAGAGTAGGATCGACTGATGACGAGATCAGATCAACCACTTGGGTTGCATTCTCCAAGGGGAGAATGGGGGTGACAGGTGGAAACGGATTGACCACTTGGGTGACACTCTCTAACGGGAGAGTGGGATCAACCGAGGATGGGATCAGATCGACTGCTTTAGTTTCACTCTATGAGGGGAGAGAGGGATTAACCGAGGATGGTATCGGATCAATCACTTTGTCAACTGGTTCAACTAAGGATGTGACCAGATTTCCAACATGATCAACTGGGTTGACCGGTGAAGGGACCAAAGTGATCATTCCATCAACTATAGGGGGGTCAAGAGTAAGCTTGCGATAAGCAGCTGGAAGTTGAGGCTGTGAAACAATCATGTCTTCCAGTAATTTATAGGATTCGTCCATATGAGGGAAAAGGTGAGTGAGACGACTCCCTTTGCATAACATACATTGGAACTTGACTCTACTTTTCTTCTTCTCAACAGTATCTTGACTAGTTGATGGGAGGTCATCAACATGTTGTTCAGAGGCTGATGACATGGGTTGGTGAGGGTGTGTAGACCAAGCTTCTATAACCTTGGATATACCAGGGAAAACCTTAAGAAGATGGCTACCCCTACAAAGCCTGCAAGGGTACTTGGGCTTACGGGTTGTTTGGGTGATCTTGACATCATCAACACTCCCATCACAATTAACAGTAATTGGTTGTTTTCCAACATGTTTGAAAGTGGTTGGAAGTTTGGATCCTTGCTTATTTTTCTTCTTCTTATTCTTTTGTTTCTTCTTCTTCTTATCCACCAAGCTACTAGCTTGAAATCTTTCACTCAGCAAAGAAGATGAAATGGAAGAAGACCTTGCAAGTGAAGAAGGCGAAGAAGATCTTATTGGTGAAGACGGTGTAGGATCAACATGAGGTTGATGTTCTTAGGGGGGAGTGCTTACGAACAAAGCACTTACTACATTTGGGATTACTTGAGTAGAAAATAACCATACTGGTAATCCAATTGTGAGACCCAGAAGGCTCAAAGTAGCGATGTGAGGAGGTTCAATGTTTCCATAAGAAGGAAAAACAAAAGGTTCCCCTGGAGTAGGGGTTCCTTCATTGTTCATTTTGGGAACTGATGCCATTAAAACAAATATCCAACCTAGACTCTGCTAGGGAAAACAAACAACACACGCTAAAAATCTAGTAAGCAAGCAAGCAAACAAAACCTTCTCACAATGAGCTCACTAGTTGGTGATGAAATCCAACATCGCGGGATAAAATTAAGAAGGGGTTAATATAGAGCGGGTGTAAAAGTTATGTTGACAACTTGCTTAACGGACTTACACCCTGGTGTAAGCTCCCACACATAATCATGGGTATACCCTCCAAGGAGCCCAAGTGAGTTTGGCCAACGTCGATTCCAAGTACCATGAAGACTTGCCCCTCCACAGTCACCTTGTGTAAAAACCCTCAAGAGAAAGGCCACTAAGGTTACCAATTACTATAGTGATGCTTGGGGAAACAATTGATAGTCTGATCCACATGCAAAGGCAGGGTACCTAGCCTGAAATCAACTCGAAAGGCTTCCACTCATAATTGTGGGTATACCTTCAAGCGACCCCCATAATACACACAATATCTACACCAAGACCAAAAAAACAGGGTGAGTAACTCTGCCAGTCTTAATGTGACCTCGTGATTGACCCTTGTGTGAGAAGGGCTTCCCAGGACAAAACGTAGTAAGTGGATTTAACTCTCCCTATCACAAGATACTATGTTTGTTTGCAGCTTTGGAAAGTTATCTTTCACACCTATTCCAAAGCCCTACAACTAATCTAATGTAGGTTTGATACTAGAAAATATAAAAATGTCTAATCAATTTTTATAAGCACTTTATGTTATGGTTGTTGTTACTCAATAGGAAAATGGCGTGAAC
>JASDQU010815388.1:18005-36574 GCA_032191745.1 Picea mariana
ACTCATCAATATCAATATTCTCAAGAAATGAGCAAAAAACACTGTACACCAATGCACGATTCATGCCCCCACCCGGTCCATGAGGGAAATTTTTTTTCATAATTTAAGATCAAAAAATGCCAAGAATCATGCAATTCCGCTACTTCAAATGCAAGGATGCCCCCGATCCAATATAAAGCAAGAAATTAAATCTTTTTGTTTCAAAAATTTCACTAAAAGCAATAATGAACTTTCTTAAAACAAAAAAACCCAAACTAAAAGTTTTCTTTTAAAGCGAACTATTAATAAGAAATATGATCTTTCCCTAAACAATTCTAAAGAAAACACAGGCTTTGGAATTGAAAGACACTCAAAGCAAGAGACTAATCCTTCAAAACCAAACAAAGAAAATATGGCTAAAAGAAACTCAAAGAATGCCAAGCAGACGGTAAACAGATCAATATAGGCTCCAAAAGTTCAATCCAGTTGATCAAAGAAAAACTAGGAATCAAAAGATAGAAAAGCCTAATTCTAAACAAAAATTTCAAATGGGTTTGCAGCCTAGCTATAGGGTGCAGTGCGAAAATCAGTGGAGTTTGTAGGCTGGACATAGGTAGGGTGCGAACATGTCGCACTGGATTACACAGTAGGGTGTGAAACTGAGGGGTTTCATAGGTTGTAGACCAGTACAGTGCGAGACTGCTTGAAATCAAAGAGAATTTGGAAAAGGACAAAAGAGTTTAAGTGAAATTTCAGATCTAGAGAGTCTGGATGGATCTCCCACAAACTCAGAAACTAGAAAACAAGCAATCAAAGCAAGGGAAACTAGACTAACTAGGAAACAATCCATTCCCCAATGGAGTCGCCAATTTTTTTATTGGATAAATCGGTAGGTACGGACACTAACTGATCTCCCTAGATCCACCTAGATCTAGAACAAAACACACCAGAACATGACGCTTTCCTTAATTTTTAGATATTGAATTTACTAACTAAAGAGGGATAGGTGACGTACCATTTAAACGCTGCTTCCTCTCGCTATCGCCATCCTAGCTCCATTCCAATGCTCATACAATGATGAACATGCAAAAGAATGCAACCAACCAAAGTGATAGTATTATCATAAACTCAATATAAACCTATGTATGGGATCAAGGAATCATACAATAAAACACAACAAGCTTTATAGGAAAGAATCATATTACTGTATCATATTAAATGTGAAAGAGAGATTACAACCATGGCCTTGATGTCGTAAGGTCCCTTCCAACTGTCCTTCATTCCCCACACACTTCCACTCCAATAATCCTGAGAGCATAGATCTGATAATATTCACAATCTATCTTGACAAAGTGGCTTATCTAGCCAAGCTAACAATCTCCAAAGCTCAATCCAATCCAAGCTAATCCAAAAAGCTAAAGCTCATCCAAGCCAACCTTCTCCATGAGATCTTCTCTCCTTTTATAAACTAAAGAGGATAAGGTGAGGAGGTTAGGATGATCCCACCAAATCATGAAAGCGAGTAAGATCCAAACCATTTAGATGTCACCTCACCATAAGAGTTTTTCCTTCCATAAGCATTGAGAAGATGCTCATTTTTTCCATGTATGAGCATTCTCGCACCCTGCTTATAGAGCAACCTGCGAACCTCTCACAACCCAACTATGGTGCAGCCTATGAGAATCAGGCATTCTCGCACCCTAGCCATAGTGCAGCATGTGAAAATCATCTTTAATAGGGTTTTCATAAAGGAAAATGCAACTTCTTTTCTTAGGAAAAGTTATTCTCCCTTCTTTCTTCAGGAACTCAAGCCACTGACCCCTCTGAAGACTACAGACAGGTTTACATCATTAACGGTCATAGGGATGACAAAAATAATGTGTAACACGCATAGTGCTCCAAATCATCCAACGATGGCTTTTTCCACTTGCTTAGTTGTCCACGATCTCTCTTCCTTGTTGATTTGTCATCCTCGATTTCCTCATCCAATGAATTTCTTTCTCGGACTTCACTCCATCTTTTCTGCTCTTCTGCTCACTTCAACCCAGTAACAGTCACTGTGTCTTCTGCGCAATTCACATTTTACCTTTTATTCCTTGATTTTCTCTTAATTCCATAACCAAGGGCCAACAGACCCCCAACACTCACCTGTGACTCGTCCCGAGGCACTTCAGGTCTGATTCTTCTTTTTTACTTCGACTTCAGACTGCGTAGTGCAGACTCTTCTTTCTGCTTTATGCCTCCCTTCCTTTCTTGTGAAGACTATCTTTTCTGTGTCTGGTACCCAGTTTCAACTACACCTGGTACCTAGACCCTTTTTCTTACGCTTTTACTGAGATCTGTGAGGCAATTGGTTATCATAATACAACTCCAGTTGGCTCCCGTTCACTAAACCTTCCTTCCATTCTCCCATAGGGGCTGATTCTAACTTGATGGTGATCTCCAGCGCCTCAACCTATGAAGCAATCTTCTGTTACATCAAAGGAACTTTGATGTGTGGTAAGAGAGTAGCAATGAATCATTGTTTGTTCTGTTCATATGGAATCTGAAAAGTCAACCGGCCTGTTAAGGTTTTGAACCTCTAATCAAATTCCCAAACATGTTCAGCTACTTTTTTCTTGATCTCTTTCAGCTCTGTGATACATTGTGACTCTGATTTGGGTTTGTTGAACTCTGCAATCAACACATTCTTGATCTCATTCAACGAATTAGGATGTGCAAGTCCTTGGACAAGCTTCATGTACCAGCTCAGAGCATGATCTCTTAGGGTAGTATTGAACTAGCTCTTTTAACAGCTTTGTCGGTGACATTCTTAATGTTCCATACAACTTCGCATAGGAACCAGTGTTGATCAAGATCTTCAGATCCATCTCCTCTAAAGATAGAGAGCCTCATCTCATCTTCCATAGAGCTTCCTAGGTTTCCTATCTGAGTATAGGTTGAACTGCTAATAATAGTACTCTAAGGGCTCTGGTGATTCTGACTATTTTGTTTACTTAGTGCTGCTGAAACAAGAGGGGAAGTGATAGTACTTACTCCAATGGTCTGCACAGTTCCTGAAGTTTCTAGCTCTTCATGGTGAGGTTCTTCAGTTTCTTGTTCCTCTACCCTATCGGGTTTTGAATTCTCTTCATCTGTCAGATCTGCCTCTTCTCCACTGTAGAAACCCTCGCCCCCGTAGTTCTTCTTAAACAAGTTCGCAAGATGAAATTCTTTGAATGCTCTTCCACTGCACGTATGTCCAATCTTTGTGTCGATGTCGTTGTCTGAATTCTTGAACATTAGCCTTTTCGAATCCGACCGATCTACTGTATCTTCAAGATGTTCTTCTCATGCAATAGCATCTTGATTCTCAACTTTAGGAAATGTAAAAAATTTCCTCTGGGTCCCTTAAAAAAATATATCTCGGCTTGGCTATATGACTCTACTCTGTCAACAACAAACTCGGTGATATACCCTCCAATGGTACTATCAAACTAGTGATCTACTGGTCTTGACACGACGTTATCAACTCTCTTGACCTTCTTGATCAAAGTCGACATCCAAACCACAGGAGGTCTAGATCTGATCTCAAATTGGGTATCTACTAACCTAAATAACCACTCATATAGATCCTGATGGATTCCTCCAAAGAAAATTTCGTGTATATCAGTAAATATATATCTCTCCAACCAATCCTCTGTACTAAGATTAGGGTTCTTGTTTTGGGCTTCAGTGAATTCCTTTTCTTGATCTTCTATCCACTTTTGAATCTCTTTCTTTGATGAAAACCACCTTGACATTCCCTCAAGAATATGCATGTCCCGGCAACGAAATCATTTGTTGGCATAGGAGTAGACCCAGGGTTCAACTACAAGAGCGCACCAACAAGCCCTAACTACCAGCCCTTTCGGCAATACCTGCGAGGTAGATGTAGTGTCACCTGAAGTAGCTATGAGGGGGTTGCAGGACAGATATGTCTACAACTAGAAGGAATGGAAAGTGGATTCAAAGCAACCAGCACACAACAATCTAATGTTCCTTATCGTCTTACAACCTACTACGCAAGTTATCTCTTAGATCTAACACATTATTATCATAGCAGCATATCAAATAACAAAGAATAGAGCATCAAATCACACATGACACAAGATATATGTGGTTCACCCACTCTCTAGGGCTACGTCCACAGAACTGTGCTTTATGATATATTAAGATGAAAGCATACAGTTCTGATTTGTGCTCTTAGCTAGAAGATATTCTCATTTTCTCCTCTTTCTTTCTCCTTCTCCCTTCCCTGCACACCCAGTTGCAGGGTTGATCTTCACACCCAGTTGAAGATCTTACAATACATATTGCTCTCACGATACATTACTTCTCTCTCTCGATCAATAACACAAAAACTCACAATAACACAACAACAATAACAACAACTTGACACCAACCCATCCTAGGTCCTCTTGACCTTTATTTATACATTACAATAGCTCAACGAAAACCTTAGGTCGAAACCTAAGTGTCAAAACCCTAGATACCAAAACCCTAGGTGTCTAAAACCCTAGGTCAACTTGACCCAAGTTTTCAGGGCTTCGCTAGCTTGGCTTTCCTTCCTTCTCGTGCAGTGCTCCAAAGCATCAAACGATGGATTTTTTCGCTTGTTGAGTTGTCCATGATCCCTCTTCCTTTTTGATTTGTCATCCTCTATTTCATCATCCAATGGATTTCTTTCTCGGACTTCGCTCCATCTTTTCTTCTCTTCTACTCACTTCGATGCAATAACGATCACTCTGTCTTCCACGCAATTCACATTTTACCTTTTATTCATTGATCTTTTCTTACTTCTATAACCAAGGGCCAACACTACCTGAGGGACTGCATGACAGAGAAGGGTGGAGGTCCATTCTCTTGGGTGGTGCAAGCTGGGTAGAAGAGAGCTAGGTACTTGGATTGTTGTGAGTGCTGGGAAATCTTGTGAGAGCTTGAGTGCTGACTGGTTCAGGAAGCCAAGTAACACTCTAGAACCATCTTTGTGGATTCATAGCCCTGTCTCAGGGGTGACACTAATGTTGAGATCTGGAGCAATAGTGTCTACGGTTGGGTGGAACATCCTTGGTCTTCAGCCAGTTGGTGTCTTCTTTTATAAATATAAGTGCTTTTTGTTATGGTATTATTTATCTGTATATGAATGTATTCCACTGTGTATTTATTTATCGTTTAATTGAATCTTTAGAATATGCATGCTTGATGTTTATTGTTGTGCATGTCGTTAGATCTTTTCTTTTATGTGTTCTTATTAATTTAAAAAGGTATCGATAAGAGAAAGAATTCCAAGGGTGGGATTGAAGGTAGTGTACCCTGGCCTGTGGGTGGCAAGGTGTGTTACATATTGGTATTGGTTGAAACACCGGGCCGGTATGGGTCGCGTCTGTTGGTCAGAGTCTCATGGTTGAGATCGAATTCTGACCGTAAAGTTGAAAATCTCAGGAGGAATGGTGTTGTAGAATCTACGCATGAGCTAGAACATCAAAGATCCTTTGTAAGGGTTCGAAGGATCGTGACCATCCCTTTCGAATTCAGGAGCGATTGCCACTGTGGGATCAAGAGATATTTGAGATCATTGGATCAAAGGGAAAGTGAGCAAGGGTCATTCAATGAAGGCGAAGAAAAGGTTAAGTCAAAACAATCAGATCTCATTGGAGAGAAATCGATGGTGGGGAGGAATTGCGGGGATCAGGAAGGAGTGAGCAAGTTGTGATCCCACAATCACTCAGGATCATTGATCTTGTTAGATTAGCATATCAACGATGGATATCGATCCCACTACAGACGAGCATCTTCACTTTGTGGAGATTGGTAAGGAAATTAAAGAGTGAGCGAGTTGAGTCTCCGCAATCACTCATGGTCGTTGATATTCAAGCAGGGGACACGTGTCAGGCGATCTCGTACTTCGGGAGGAAGCAAGAATAAGTTGAGTGAGTAAAGGACTCCCGAAGCCCAAAGCTTCGAAGAGCCGGAGTAGATCCATACCATTGATCGAAGTGGACATGTGGCAGGATATCCTGCACTCTAGCGGATAACACTTCAGAAGAAAGATGGATGAGAAAATCCAGAACTCTTGAAGGCCTGAAGCCCAGAGTTCATCTGGACCATCCATCAACAAGGACACACGGCGCCATATCTCTCACTTCAGAGACTTAGTACTCTATAAGGTTTTACAGAGTGAAGCACTTAGGCAAGAACTACCCAAAGTCTCGAATTCTAGAGTTAATATAGACCGTCCGATAAGGGAGACACGCGTCGACAGATTGGCCAATTCGGGAATTCGGAGTTCAGGAGAATTGGAGTGTGCTAGTATGGAAACTCCTGAAGCCCGACGAGTATAAGTGGTGGGGCATTATGATGTCACCTGGAGGTGATGTGGACCCCGAAAGGTTAAGAAGTTCAGAAATTCGGAGTTAGGGAGACTCGAGGATTGCAAGTGTAAAATCTTTCGAAGCCCGAAATTCCAAAGTGACGTGGCTCGAAGATTTCACCTAGGACAACGTGGACACATGGGATGTGTGCCATGTGTCAATGAGTTTTGAACATGTGAAGAATTGAAATTTCATTTAGAATGTGACATGTGTCACCCACCTGATTGGGCCACGTGTCCGCTTCTAGTATTTCACCACATGGCGACAAATCGTGCAGTCCGAAGACTGGGCACTCCAAAGGAAAAAGATGTGACAGTTTTCATTGGTTCGAGAACTCTTGAAGGCTAGAGTACATATCGACCATTGATCCTAGAAGACATGCGACAATAGATCTCGCAGCGGTTCAGAGGATCGACACTCCGGGAGAAAGTGAAGGCAGAGAGTTTGAAACTCCTGAAACTCGAAGAGCCGAAGCGATTCACAACCATTGATCTGTGAGAGACAAGCATTGACGGATTAAAGCACTCCAGGAGAAAGTGAAGTTGGAGAGTTTGAAACTCCCGAATCCCGAAGAGCCGAAGCGATTCATAGTCCTTGATCTACTGGAGGACACGCGTCAACATATCGTGAACTCCGGGTGGAAGCTTTCCATGAGGAAGAAAGCGAGGAAAGTTGAGACTTCTGAAGGTTGAAGTCTTGAAGTGGATTAGAATCATTGATTTGAGGTGGATGCGTGGTGCCTAATCTAGAAATTCAGGTACATAGTACTCTGGGGGAAAGAGGAGTTCGAAAGTGTCGAACTGCTGAAGCGCAAAGTCCCAAAGTGGATCTCGATTATTGATCATGAATGAGGACGAGGGCTATTGATCTAGTCCTGGATGAAGGTTACGAAGTTGTGAAGTGCCAACAGGGTAAGCCTTGGGTCACAGCCCAAGGTCACGGGTGAGGAAGGAGCTAGCACCTATGAGTGTGAGATTGGAACAGGGCGCTAAGGAGGCAGGACCCACGGATAGTCATCAATCTGTGAACGGAAAATCGATGGTGGGGGACCATTGCGGGGAGAGGAGGAAAAATTAGTGGACGTGCTAGTTCGCATCCCGTTATTTTCTAGCATCATTGATCTCGTCGGGACAAGGGATCGATGATCACGATTTAAAGGAGATTTAAGTGAGAAATTTTCAAATTGCGGGGACAGAGCTCTTCGATAAAGAGCGAGCATGTTGTTAGCCCGCAATTACTATTGACCATCGATCTTATCCATCAATCAATTTTCAACCACACGATCTCTGATATAGTAATTCTAACACAGAAAGTGCCAGGAAGGATTTGGTCATGGTTTGAGCCGTGGTCACCTGGGGAAGTGATTTGAAGGGAGTGCTTGTGCAGAATTAAATTATGTATCGACTAAGGGATAAAAAGGAAGTGTTATATGGTGTAGATTGATACATATATGTTCTTCATGAATTGAGAAGAAAAGGGACCTGTAACATGGATTGGAAAATTTTGTTTAGCATATGCTTAATTCTAACAAAATGGTTGTTTGCGCATTTTGCAGAATTAAGGGGTTTAAACACATCATCTCAGAATGTGTATTGAAGAAATGGAAGAAGTCGAGGGAGCCTCCAACCATGGTAAGGAGGCCGAAGGCTAGAATACAAGAGTTGGTAATGCAGAGACAGAGTCCAACGGACGCAAGGGCCGAGGGGAGAAATAAACATTAATAGAAACTGTAAGAAGCCTAAAAATAGAAGTGCAGAGCTACAAAGCAGACAATGAGAGACTGATGAGAGAGAAAATTCAGATAAATGATCGAGTGTTGCAAAGCTTAAATAAGTTGAAGAGGAAAATGAATAAGATATCAAACTTAAAACAAGAGGAAGAAGGCAGGTTTCATGAAAGAAGAGAGGATCGTGGAAGAGTTGGTTATTCGGGAAGTTCCAGCAGAACTCATAGACACCACTCACCTCCTTACTCAGAAAGAAAGTTTTATGCATCGAAAGATTCCATAAGTAGTTCAGAGGTGTCTCCTATTAGGCACCAGAGAAGGAGAAATGAAGTGGACAGCTTGCAAGGAGATTTTAGGAAGCTTAAGCCACCTTCCTTTGATGGTAAAAAAGAAAAGGAAGATCATGTCAAAGCATGGTTTCTTGGACTCAGGAGGTGTTTTCAATTGCATAACTATTCATCAAACCTGGAAGCCAGGATTGCCACCTACCATTTACACAGGAAAGTTGCAATGTGGTGGGATCAACTGAAGCAAGTTGAACATATTAATGAGAGTAGGATCACTTGGAAGCAGTTCAAGAAGTACTTCCAGAAGGAGTACCTCTCAGAGAATTTCTATGATAAGAAAATATAGGAGTTATTTGAACTCAGGCTGGGAAGCATGACTATGGAAGAATATGGGAATAATTTCTTGGGATTGTTAAAGTATGTCAGGTTCATTGATGATGAGAAGGTGAAAATACAGAGATTTCTAAGTGGACTGCCAACCTTTTATAAATAAAAGATTAGGTATGATGAGCCCAAGACCTTGACTGAGGCCATCAGGAAGGATAAATACCTATATGAGCAAGGTCAGGGAAGAGAATCCATGCAAAGATCTTGAAAGGATAAGAAGAAGGAGAAGTTTGATCATAGGAGGAAAGGATTCAAACCTCCCTTCAATAGGAATGAGCCTAATAGAAATCATCAAGATCAGTATGCTAAGGGTGAATCCAAGAAAGAAGACTCCTTGGGAAAAAGGGGAAGACCACCAATCCAATGTTGCGGATGCAAGGAAGATCACTTGTACAAGGATTGCCCACACAGAAAAGACAGAGTGAAGATTGTGCACAACGTCCAAGAGGCTGCAACAGTCGAAGATATGGGAAGAATATATGCATCTTTAGATGATCGATAAGAGGAATACTAGTCCAATATGATCGAGGTGGAAAGTAAGATCATAAACGAGCCTGATGTTATTTTAATTGATTCAGGAGCAATTCATTGTTACATTGACCCTAAAATAGTGGATAGTTTACATTTGGATAAAAGTAAGCTTGGAGAATCAAGTTGGTTCAGTTAGCCACTGGAACCAAAAGGAAAATCCATGATATGGTCATAAGTTGTTCCATAAGTCTTAATGGTTTGAATACTAGTGTTGATATAAATATCATACCGTTGGGGTCTTATGATATTCTAATTGGAATGGATTGGCTAGACAAGCATCATGTTGTCCTATATTGTCATAGCAAGACATTTACATAACACTGTGAAAGGAGTTCCAAGACCCATCTCTATAAGGGATATTTCAGCCTTACAGCTTAAGAGATGTTTTATAAAAGGATGTCAATTGTATGTAGCTCATGTGGAAGAGCCATAAAATACGAAGGGGCCAAGCCTTGAAGATTTTTCGATACTGCAGGAATTTGAAGATATATTCCAAGAAAAACCAGGGTTGCCACCAAGAAGGGAGATAGATTTCTCAATTGATTTAGTGCCTGGAACTGCCCCGGTGTCAAAAACACCTTACAGAATGAGAACACCAGAGTTAAAAGAATTACAAATGCAGTTGGAGGAATTGTTGAAGAAAGGGTACATACGTCCAAGTGTTTCACCTTGGGGATCACCAATACTTTTTGTCAAAAATAAGGATGGAACCTTGAGGTTGTGTATTGACTTTCGACAATTGAATAAGTATACTATAAAGAACAATTATCCACTACCCAAAATTTATGACCTCTTTGATCAGCTAAGAGGAGCAAAGATATTTTTGAAGATTGACCTGAGGTGAGGATACCATTAGGTAAGGATCAAGGAAGAAGACATTCATAAGACAACCTTTAGGATCAGGTATGGGAATTATGAATTTGTAGTGGTGCCATTTGGACTGACCAATGCACCAGATGTCTTTATGTGCTTAATGAATGGCATATTCAGAAATTATTTGGATAATTTTGTCATAGTATTTTTGGATGACATACTTGTCTATTCTAAGTCTGAAGAGGAGCATGAACATCACTTAAGACTGGTATTGCAAGTGCTGAGAGAACATCAGTTGTATGCCAAGCTGAGTAAGTATTATTTTTATAAAAATTAGATCCATTACTTGGGACACATTATTTTAGAGCAGGGCATAACATTAGATCCAAAGAAGATTGAAGCCATTAGAGGATGGCCAACACCTAGAAATGTGTTAGAAGTCAGATCTTTTATGGGATTAGCTGGTTACTACAGAAGGTTCATAGTAGGGTTCTCTAAGATTTCTCATCCCATCACTTCTTTGCAAAAGAAGGGAACTAAATTTGAATGGACACCTAAGTCTAAAGGGAATTTTAATCTGTTGAAGGAATTACTTACTAGTGCACCTGTGTTAAAGATTGGAAATTTTGTGGTATGTACAGATGCATGTAAGGAAGGACTTGGGGGAGTCCTCATGCAAAATGGACATGTCATTGGTTATGAGTCCAAAAATATTAAGAAACATGAGAGGAACTATGCCACACATGACTTGGAGCTTGTTTTCATTGTCCACGACTTGAAGATGTGAAGGCATTACCTCATGGGGAAGATATTTGAATTAAGAACAGACCACATTGGCTTGAAGTATCTTTTTAAACAACCAACCTTGAATGCCAGGCAAACAAGATGGATTGAATTTTTAAGTGAATATGACCTCGATATCAAGCATATAAAATGAAAAGAGAATAAATTTGTTGATGCACTTAGTAGAAGAGTGCATCGCATGCATGCTGTTGTTGTCAGTATGCATCAGTCAGACTTGAATAGCAGAATTTTAGATGATCGTGTTACAGATCAGCATTACCTATAGGTAAAGGAAAGCTTACAACAAGGAGATGTACAATAGAAAATAAAGGAGTATGAGATAAAGGAAGATGGATTACTCATGCATAAGAATAGAATCTATGTTCCTAGTTCCGGAGAACTGAGGAATTTGCTATTGAAGGAAATGCATGATGTTCCTTATGTTGGACATCCTGGTTACCAGAAAATGATTACAGCAGTAATAAGCCAATTCTTTTGGCCGGGAATGAAAAAGGATGTTGATGATTACATTGCTTGATGCATGGAATGTCAGAAGGTGAAGATTGAGCATAGGCACCCAGCGGGTTTGCTGTAGCCATTACCAATCCAAGAGAATAAATGGGAGGTGATAAACATTGATTTCATAACTAAATTACCCAGGACAACAAGGCAACATGATTCAATCATGGTGGTGGTTGACAAATTAAAAAAGGATGCTCATTTTGTTCATGTAAAAACAACACATACATCGACTAATATTGCAGAAATTTACATGAGGGAGATTGCTAGGTTGCATGGGATACCTAGGACAATTGTCTCGGACAGAGATACAAAGTTTACCTCCAATTTTTGGAGGGGATTGTTTAAAGGATTTGGTACAAATATAAACTTTATCACAGCATACCATCCCCAATCAGATGGACAAACAGATAGGATCAACTGAGTAATTGAAGATATGATAAGAATGTATGTGATGGATAAGCCATCTAAGTGGGAAGATTACTTACACTTGGTTGAGTTTGCATATAATAATGGGTATCAAGATTCATTGAGAATGAGCCCATTTGAAGCCTTGTATGGTAGGAAATGAAATACTCCAGTGAGATGGGACAACCTAGTAGATAGAGTGGTACTTGGGTCGGAGTTGCTCAAGGATATGGAAGACCAGATGGTTAAGATCAAGTAGAATTTGAAGGCAACTCAGGATAGACAGAAGGTTTATGCAGATAAGAACAGGACAACTAGAGAATTTAAAGTAGGGGAGCATGTACTTTTGAAAGTGAAGCCCAAGAAAAGATCATTGAAATTGGGTAGTTGTACAAAGCTGGCAGCCAGATTCGGTGGTCCATTTGAAATATTGGACACAATAGGGCCAGTTGCATACATGATTGTGTTGTCTGCTTCCATGAATGTGCATAATGTATTTCATGTCTCTTTATTAAAGAAATATGTACATGATCCTAACCATGTTATTGATTGGCATTTGATTCAGTTAGAGAAAGAGGGAGACTTTCAGGTTCAGCCAGTGCAGGTATTGGATAGAAAGGTCAAAATGCTCCAGAATCGAGTTATAGAGCTAGTAAAAGTTCAGTGGACCTGGTACGGTCCTGAAGCTGCTACCTATAGGCATGAAGATGCCATGTGGGCAAAGTACCCACAGCTTTTTGAATAAATTTTGAGATTTTTATCTCTATTTTGTATATGCACCAAGGACAGTGCCAAAATAAGGGGGAGGGGATGTAACACCCCGGGTTTTGAACCCCCATTTTAAATAATGTATTGTTACAAGGATGAGAGGACAGAGTGCCCAAACAATTATTAAAAGGCTAGTGTGCCCAATAAATGTAATGTTTTGATCATTATTAATAATAAATACAACGCTGGTTGCTAGACGAACAAGGACTAGAGTTATAGGGGGCTATGATTCCACAAGAGAGGGGGCTTGAGGGGATAAATGCTTTTTTCCTATTTTTAATTACCCTTTTGTCTAAAGGAGTCGATCAGTTATGTAAGCTTCTTGGGGGAGGCTAGGAGGTTCTTGATTCCCCACAAAATACTTAAACCCGTCCCTAGTCTGATTGAGGGGTTGGCTCGTTCACTCCTTCACTTCTTCCTTCATTCCATTTTTCCATCATAGATTCATTCACTGATTTTTCATTGTTTTTCACCTTGGGTGGAGATACCACTCCATTCATTTATGTCACCCCTTCATCTTCCTCATTAGTGTCTTGGTTTTGGAAAGGAAAACAAATTGTTGAAGAGAAACCATGGTATCCTTGGTTGTAAAGGTCACTGGTGTAATCCAGCCATGACTTGAGGCCTGCACGTTTGAGATGCGTTGGTATGTGTCCAACTTTGTTCACAACTGCGAGTCCTGAGAGTTCCAGCATGGAGATTCTGGACCAGTTGCGTTGGAGCCCTGGAAGGAGAAGGACTGCCTCAGGGATTGCGTGGCAGAGAAGGGTGGAGGTCCATTCTCTTGGGTGGTGCAAGCTGGGTAGAAGAGAGTTGGGTACTTGGATTGCTGTGAGTATTGGAAAATCCTATGAGAGCTTGAGTGCTAACTGGTTCGGGAAGACAAGTAACACTCTGGAACCATCCTTGTAGATTCATAGCCCTGGATTCTTCCATTTCCTCTTCTGAATCCCCATAATTGTTGGTTTCTGCTTCAACCTTTTTCTTGTCCTTCTTTGCTTCCTTGAAAGTTGCTTCTTTCCTGAAAAAATTCTCACCAGAGGTCCTCATCTCATATGTTATTAGTATCCCATGTAGTTCATCCATTTCTAAAGTAGCAAGATTAGTTCTTTCTTCTAAAGAAGATATTTTTGGATCAAATCTTACAGGTAGAGATCTAAGTACCTTTTGTACAATATTAACATTTTTAACTTCTTCTCCTAGACCTCTCATGGTATTAACTACTTCATCAATATGAAGGAAATAAGTTGTTATATCTTCAGATTATTCCCTTTTTAAACTTTCAAATTGACTCCTATATGACTGTAACTTAGCATTCTTCACCTTAGTGTTTCCTTCATAAAAAAATTTCAGCTTGTCCCATAATTCTTTTGCTGACACACAATGCATAACCTTAATAAATTCTGACCCAGCTAAACCTCCAAGTATTTCATATATAGCTTTGGAATTGCTTTCATAAAGTTTCTTACCTGCAACATCTGTTGGAATGGTTGTTGGAACACTATATTCGTCCAGCACAGCTTGCCAAACATCTGCTCCTTGAGCTTGCAAAAACAATTTCATCATGATACTCCAAAAGGCATAGTTATGTCCATCAAATAGAGGTAATCCATGTTTTGAAAATCCATATTTCTTATCCATCATAGAGGACCAAACTTCCAGTGATTAAATTGAGTTCTGAAGTAACCTACTCTAATACCAATTGTTGGACAAGTTGAGAAACTGAGAGGGGCGGGGTGAATCAGTTGTATACAAAATTTTCACTTTTATCTATTTAACACAGATTACTTCTTTAATGTAGCTTAAAACCTAATAAATATTTTGTCTCAGTGAAAATGAATTAGTAACCATCAATCAAATGAAATGGATAGAGACACAAAATATTTATGAGGAAATCCATAAAGGGAAAAACCTCTTCTTCTTCTTGTGGATGTAAAGCAAGCAAGCTACTTTAGTTACATCAAATTTTGTTTGAGAAACTACTCAGATAAGGCTACTAACTCTTTATCTCCATCACCTACTGAAAGAAAACTTCTACTACCTGAATGCAAGCTTCAACATGCAATGAGATGGTTAGTCTCCCTATCTCCTCCCTTCCTCCCTTTAGTACTGTCTTTAACCTGTTTCAAACACTCTTCTTAAACTATCAATATTCTTTTGTTAATTTATTTTTGTGAAAACAAATCTGTAACCATCAATTCCATCTTTGCCAAACCTGTTATTGTTTTCAACCAACACGCATATTACTCAAATGAAACTCTGTTCACACTCTGTCAATGCCAAAACTGATCAGCTCAATCTGTTCATGTTTACTCTGTTATAAACCTATAAATCAAATCTGTAGATAACTTCATTGCAATAAATAATGACCTCAATGTATATTTGAGTTACAAAGACAACCTTTAACTATTTAATGCATATACCTTAGATGTAATTGCTCAGTCAATCAAGCATTTCATACCTCTATTCTAGATCTATAACACATTTACCCCTGTGTTTTCCTTCCAACAAATGATCGATGGAGTTCCAAGAAAAACGTGAATCAACCTCTGCATTTTTCTTCCAGCAAGTGATCAATAGACTTCCAGGAAAAACGTGAATGAACCTTTGCATTTTTCTTCCAGCAAATGATCAATAGACTTCCAGGGAAAAACGTGAATGAACCTCTACGTTTTTCTTCTAGCAAATGATCAATAGACTTCCAGGGAAAAAGTGATTGAACCTTTGTGTTTTTCTTCCAACAAATGATCAATAGACTTCCAGGAAAAACGTGAATAAACCTCTGCATTTTTCTTCCCACAAATGATCAATAGACTTCCAGAGAAAAACGTGAATAAAACTCTGTGTTTTTCTTCCAGCAAATGATCAATAGACTTCTAGGGGAAAATGTGAATGAACCTCTGCATTTTTCTTCCAAGAAATAATCAATAGACTTCCAGGAAAAATGTGAATAAACCTCTGCATTTTTATTCCAGCAAATGATCAATAGACTTCCAGGGAAAAATGTGAATAAACCTCGGTGTTTTTCTTCCAACAAATGATCAATAGACTTCCAGGGAAAAACGTGAATAAACCTCTGCATTTTTCTTTCAGCAATGATCAATAGACTTCTAGGGACAAAAGTGAATGAACCTCTGCATTTTTCTTCCACTTAAAAACCCATCACCGAGTTCTTGAACAAACTATGTTCTCTTTGTGTTTTTCTTTCTCTTACCAAGATCAGAAATTTTGTCAAGAAATGTTTACATTAGTTGTTGTAGTTGTCAACATTAACTTTTGTCTTACTTATCTGGAAAACTTCCTTAACATGTGTACATTAGTTGTTGTAGCTGTCAACATTAACTTTTGTCTTACTTATCTAGCAAACTTCCTTAACATGTGAGATTTGGTGATATAACTTATAGTGCACTTTTCCTTTCATTTTTAACTAAGCCTTTGACCACCTGTTTCATTGGGTTAAGTGAGTTGCTAGTCCAACTAATGAAAATCAAACTCTTACTCATAAATGAAATAATGAGAAGTTTGACATCAATGGAAATGGAAAACTCTGCAATCTGGTCAACAAACTCCCCCTTTGACATTGATGAAAAAATTAAACTTGATCTTCCCCTTTTGCCATCGATGGAATGTTGCTCCACTAGTACTCTTCCTGTCATAAACACAACCTACCCAATCAACATCAATGAAAGCATACAAATCAATATGATTACCCTTAGGATACCATAAACCATACTCTGTTGTGCCCTTAAGATATCTGAGGATCCTTTTGACTGCAAGAAAATGAGAAGCTTTAAGAGAGGACTGAAACCTAGCAAATTGAAAAAATGCATGCATAACATCGGTCCTTGTAGTTGTAACATATAGAAGAATTCCAATCATAGATCTGTACATTGTCTGCTCAACATTTCCAGAATCATCATTTTGACTTAACTTACATCCAATAACCATGGGAGTGCCAACTGGTTTACAATCCTGCATTTGAAATTTCTTGAGCATTTCATTGATATATTTAGTTTGAGAAATGAAAATACCTTCATCAGATTGAGTGATTTGAAGACTTAAGAAAAAATTCATTTCATCAAGCATGGACATCTCAAACTCATTCTGCATACTTTCAGCAAACTGTTGGCTAAGTTGATCATTATCACTCCCAAAAATAATATCATCTACTTAAATCTCAACAATGACCAAGCTATCTTGTTCTTCTTTGATATAAAGATTACTGTCAGTGTTGCCTTTTCTGTATCCTTGCTTCCTTAAGTATTTATCCAGCTTGGAATACCAAGCTCTTGGAGCTTGCTTTAGCCCATACATAGCCTTTTTCAACTTTTAAACATGATTTTCTGCTTCTTTCCCTTGAAACCCATCTGGTTGTTCCATGTATACTTCTTCCTCTAATTCAAGATTTAAAAATGCAGATCTTACATCCATTTGATAAACTTTAATGTGCTTGGAACTAGCATAAGCCAAAATCATCCTAATGGATTCCATTCTTGCAACAGGAGAAAAATTTTCTCCATAATCTATGCCTTCTACCTATGCATACCCTTTACAAACCAGTCTAGATTTATTTCTAGTCACCTTAACTACTTCATCCAACTTATTTATGAAGACCCATTTAGCCCCAATAACATTCTTATTTACAGGTCTAGGAACCAATTCCCATGTCTCATTCTTTTATATTTGACTAATCTCTTCTTTCATTGCTTTCATCTAGTATTCATCATTGATTGCTTCTTCAACATTCTTGGGTTCAAACAGAGAGAGTAATGATACATGTTCATTATTTGAACTAGATTCTTGCCTATTGCTTCTAGTTTCAACACCTGCATTTATATCACCAATGATTTTCTCTTCAGGATGATTTCTTTGTAGACTTTTGTTTGGAGTCTTAGATGGAGTTGACCCCTGCACCAAAGTAGGAATCAGGTTTTCATTGTTAGATGATTTAGTTTCCTCTATATCTCTTGATTCTTCTTCCATTTTCAGATTGTCATATATTTCATATGTCTGATGATATTTCTGTTCAATTTTGGATTTTAAAAATAAAGATTCATCAAATTTAACATCTATGGCTTCAACAACTTTCTTCAATCTAAAATTGTGGCACTTATAATCTTTTATTGAGCATGAATATCCAACTAAAATACCTTCATCAGTTCTAGAATCCAACTTTCCCATATTTTTATCAACTTTATTTGTGTAACACTTACTACCAAAGATTATAAAGTGTTTTACACTTGCTAGCCTACCTTTCCATAACTGATAAAGTGTTTTGTCATAGTTATTTCTCAACAAGATCCTATTTAGAATATGAACAACAGTATGGATAACTTGAGGCCAAAGTATGTTACTTAGTTTAGATTCATTTAGCATTGTTCTTTCCATCTCCATAACAGTCCTATTTTTCCTTTCAACAACACCATTTTGTTGAGGTGTTTCAGTAACAGAAAAATGTCTTTTGATACCATTATCATCACAATACTTATTGAATTCTTTAGAAACAAACTCTCCCCCATTGTTTGATCTTAAGCATTTAATTTTCATGTCCATTTAATTTTCAGTCAATTCTTTGAAAATTTGAAAACAATTGAATGTTTCAGACTTCTTTTTCAACAAAAACATCCAAGTCAACCGAGTAAATTCATCCATAAATAACATAAAATATCTTTCACCATTTAATCATGTTGTCCTCATAGGTCCACAAACATCAACATGTACTATTTCCAAAGGTTTTGTTGTAGAGTGTTCTTGGTCTTAAACCTAACTCTAGTTTGTTTACCATGTTGACACTATTTGCAAGTAGAACTGGTAAGATTTTTCATGACAGGTAAATCTCTTATAGCTTTCCTTTTGTTTAACTGAATCATATTTTCAAAGTTAATATGCCCAAGCCTTTTGTTCCACAACCAACTTTCATCTTCATTCCCAAGATAACAATTTTCCTTTTTCTCATCTAGTATGTAAATGTTGTTC
>JASDQU010815390.1:59930-79126 GCA_032191745.1 Picea mariana
TTAAGAAGATTGTTTTCACATCCATCTAGTGTAACTTCCACTTCATCTTTGCTGCAAGAGAAATGATGGTTCTGATAGAAGTGTATCTAGCTACAGGAGAGAATGTCTCTTCATAATCAATGCCTTTCTTTTGAGAAAATCCACGAGCCACAAACCTTGCTTTGTGTGTTTCAATACTTCCATCAACAACATGTTTTATCTTGTATAATCATTTGGAAGATACCACATCTTTTTTCTTTGGTCTAGGAAATATTTCCCATACATCATTCATTATAATAGATTGGTATTCTTCTATCATGGCATCTGCCGATTCTTTCTTCTGAATGGATTCTTCAAATAAAGTAGGCTCTTTCTCTAAGAGATCACCCATCAAAACCATATAACTGGAGAATGGCTTAGGTTTCTTGACTTGTCTTATGGTATCTTCTAGGGCACCATAATTCTCTCCATCTTGAATAAGCTCTTTCGCCCAAGATGGATTTTTCTTGTGAGAGATCTTCATTTGGGGAGGTTATTGAGATTCTATCATATCATGATCTTAATGAATCTCATCATCAAGGGAAATTGTGACTTCCCTCACTAGTTCTGCAACTCTAGGAGCTACAGGCTCTTCTTCACATACTTCTTCAACCTGACATCTCCTTGATTATTTGAGTGTTTGATCGAGAATATACTTGTAGAATGAAATGAATACATATTATTATCAAAATATGCTTAACACATAATAATAGATATACAATAAAACCGGTTTCTATTCAATAAAAAAATAAGCTGAAACTGTAAAATGTAGTGGAAACAAGCTTATTAGAATGGTGGTGGCTTATCTCTGAGAAGAGATGTGACGACTGTGCTCATTGGAAAGAATATGATTACAATGAGACTTTGAAGGATTTTTTACAATAAAAAGGAATGTCAAAAACCCTAGACATCCAAAAAACCTGATCGTAGGAGATGAAGCGCCAAAAGTCATGTGGGCCCCGTTTGGGTAAGTTAGTACATCAACTTCCCAGGGTCATAAATTTTGCATACGATATCCATTTTAGGCGCATGATATCCCGCTGGAAAGGTCTATCCGAGGAATAAACATTTTTCTTCTATCTATCAAAGGTCATTCTAATTGTGGCGAGCCCTATAAAATGATGTTTAGGGCCTCAAAACGACCCCACAAGTCAGGGACCTGGAAACTAGGGAAAAAAATGCCAAACTAGAAAACTTCCAAAATGAGCCAGTTGGAATAGGTGGGAGGCCACCAACATCCATCTGGACCAATCCTACCCCTTTAGGAAGCAATGGTGTCCATTGCGTTGATTTCCCACATCGTATGAGGAAGTTTCTATTGAATTTGGCCCCGTGTGAGAAACTTGCCTTGGTGCAGGAGCTGCCCTGCTTTGACAACTTGATAAAGCTAGATCCTTTGATGGTGAGTGCCCTTGATATGCTTGTCCACAATCTGATCACTGGATGCTTGTTGTATGTAGTCAAATTTGATCTCTATTGGTGTCAACTGTTCTTCTATCTCTGAGGTGTCCAATAATGGTGGGAAATACGATCGAAGGATATCCACGTTGAAAACTGGGTGCAAGCCAAGGAAAGGAGGAATGTTGAGCTCGAAAGAATTATCACCCACAACCTTGGTGATGGTGTATGAACCATAATGGAGTGGGAGAAGCTTTTGATGGGGTCATGTAAGGCACTCTTTCTGCAAGTGAAACGAAACTTTGTCGCCCACCTGAAACTTATGTGGCACCCTGTGTTGATCATGGCGCTGCTTGTACTTGTCATTGGACTTCTATAGGATATCTTGAACCTGTTGGCAGATGTGTTGGATCCACTCAATGAACTGGGTGGATTTGTCAACTTCAGTTGGAGCAGAAGATGAGTCGACTGAGGTGACCGCAAGGCGTAGTGCAACATCTATGGGACCCAATGGTTGGAACCCCAACCCCACCTGAAAGGGGCTATGGTCGGTTGATATATGCAGGGCTTAGTTGTAGCTATGTTGAACACAAGGAAATTATACATGTGAAATATATGCAGGATCATTCGATTTACGACCTCGTTTTGGCCATCTGTTTAGGGGTGGAAGGCCGTGGATTTGGTGATCTTGGTGTCCACCAGTGACCAGAATTGACATCTTAGAAAAGCGATCCACAACCACAAAAAAATGCAATTTTCTCGCTTGGTGGATGGGAGGCCCGACATGTAGTCCATTGATATGGATTCCCATGGCCCGTTAGAAGTAGGAAGAGGGGTGTACATGCCCTGTTTCTTAGTGGTCGGTTTGGTAATCACATAGGCAATGTAAGACCTAATATACTTGCTGACCTCTTGTCGAAGTTTTGGCCAGTATAAATGTTTCTACAACATTGCCACTGTCTTTTCGATGCTGAAGTGTGCTTCCACCCAACTGTAGTGGGATTCCCAGAACAACTTCACTCGTTCGCTTGATGGAATGTAGATATGGCCCAGATGGCACAACAACCCATCCTAAATATGGAAATTAGTGATAACTACGTTTGAGCCCAACATCTGGTAGGTGGTGGAGAAGTCTGGGTCTGTCTCATATAGTTGGGGCCATCTAGAGGTCTTATGGCCGGAAGAGTCTAGCACCATGGTGAGTGTCGCGACTGGCGGTCTGTTGAGGTAATCAATGATGCGGTTGGTGATTCCCATTTTATACTTGATGTTGAGGTGAAATTTATCCAAGTACATGGACCACTTCTGATGGAGTTCATTCTGCAATTTTCCTTGTGTCTGCATGAATTGTAGTGGCTTATGATCAGTGTGGATGACTGTCTCCTTCCCGAGAATGTAATGTCTCCTCTGGCGGCAAGCTTGCACAATGGAGTACATTTCTTTTTCATAAGTAGGGTACTTAGAAACAACATATGATAGTGTCTCACTATGATAGGCCACATGGTGGTTGTGCTGAGTGAGAATGAGGCCCAAAACATAGTCTGAAGCATCTGTCTCGATCTCAAAGGGTTGGAACAGGTCCGGTAGTGAAAGAAATGGGATTGAGCACAAGAGATGCTTAAAATCATTGAATTCTTGTTGTTGGGTACGAACCCACACTCCTTACCACCACCCCTGGTTACTTGGTTGAGGGCCCATGCAATATGGGAGAATCCAAACACAAACCTGCGGTAGAAATTGGCAAGGCCCAAGAAGCTTCGAAGCTCAGTGAATGTGGTTGGGGAAAGCTAGTCATGGATGACTTGGAGTTTTGCTGGATTCACATGTACGCCATGTAGATCAATGATGTAGCCCAAGTAATGAACCCTGTCTATGTCGAAGGAGTATTTTTCCAAGTTGGCATAGAGCTGGTGCTGCCGCAGGGTGTGTAGAACCTGTTGAATATGTTGCAAGTGTTCTTCCCAAGTTGTGTTGTAAATGAGGATGTCATCTAGATACACAACTACAAATGTATTGGTGAATGGTCCTAGGATATCATCCATCATCCTCATGAAATTGGCTAGGGAATTTGTCAAACCAAAGGGCATGACCAAGCGTTCAAAAATTCCTTCCTTTGACTTGAAGGCGGTCTTCCATACATTTGTCTATTCTATCGGGACCTGGTGGTAGCTAGAATTCAAATCAATCTTACTGAAGTATTTGGCCCCCATGAGCTGATCAAGGAGGTCGTTGATTCGAGGAATCAGGTACCGGTTTCTGACTATAATTTTATTCAGAGTCCGGAAATCAATGCAGAGTCGCCAGGTTCCATCTTTCTTCTATACCATCATGATTGGGCTCCTGCAAGGTGATGAGCTGGGATGAATGTGCCCCTTGTGGAGCAGTTCTTCGATCTTTGGCTTGATCTCCTCATCTCTAACATAGAGAGATGGTAGAATGGCCCATTGGGCAATAGTGCATCGGGGGTCAGATCGATGGGGGCTTGACCTGACAGTGCAGAGGTGCCCTGGTAGGTGAGGAGAAGATATATGAGTATTCTTTCATGAACTTATTTGCTTGTTTTTGCTGTGTGGAGAGGTCAACCACAAAGACCTTGGGTGTGTTTGCGATCTTTTTCTCATTCTAAGAGAGAATCAAGAAGAAGACAAAATTCCCTATCTGAGAGATGACCTTTCTGAATTACTTGGAAAAGATTAAGGAAATAACATTGGGTGGGACTGCCTCGGGTATCACATACAATTTATTGTTCAAAGTAATAATAACACTGTGAGGCCCAGACTCGTATACAACATGACATTTTGATAAATATGGTTGGCCCAAAAGAACATTACAAACTTCGAGAGGGGAAAAATCACACAATACCTCATCTTTGAAGAGCTTGATGCTGTATGACAAGAGGCATTGTTGGCTGACATAGATGTCTCTTCCTTGTTGGATCCATTCGATGGTGTAGGGTTGCGGGTGCAACATTGTTGGTAGGGCAAGTCACTTGACAACCTCTGCTGAGATGAGGTTCTTCTGGATACCACTATTAACAATGAAGTGCAGTGGGGTACTCTTCATCCACATCTATGAATGAAAAAGGTGTTCACCTTCCTCTGGCAAATTTGGTTCATCGGGCTGGAGCTTGGTGGTAGAAATAGTAGCACTAGGTTTTTTGTCTATGATCCATCTCCCCCTTTCTTGTTTTGAATTAGATTCAAAACCTACATATGATTTAGAGCCTTTCACCTCAACCACCAATGACTGCTTCGAGCGACAATAAACAATGTTATGCTAGGGGATCTTATGGAAGTCGCACCACTTCCCAGTATCTTTCTTTATCTTTCTAGTGTCCTTCTTTGCTTGCAACCTAGAATGGTTTTCCTGAGGTTGTCTATATTTTCTCTGTCCTTTGTTTTGTGGGTTGGGGATGCCCTTTCTTGGATTTTTCTATGAGGGGTTCCCAGGCCCAAATTTCTGCGTCTTTTGTTTGAGCTTCTGCTTGATTTTGACAACATATCGATAGGCCGTACCCAAGGATGAGATGTGTAGAAACTCCATTTCGGCCTGGATGTATCTATGCAGACTGTTGTGATACTTGAGCACTGTATGTCACTCAAAATATTTGATACCCAAATTGGTGCACAAGGTATGGAAGATATTTGTGAAGTCAGGCCCCGCTTGGTCTCTTTCTTGCCCCAACATGGTCCATTTTGTGTATAGGTCGTCATAACTTCCAATAGGGTAGTATTGTTCCTTAATAGCATCCCTGAAGGACTCCCATGTGACTATGACTGTGAATAATGAGGGTTCCTCTATTTCCTTTTGCTCACAAAAAGTTTCCCACCAAAATTTGACACGGGGGATGGAGTTGAGGAGCACAAAAGTAATATTTTCTCTATTCGAGAAGTTATGGACAGATAAATACCCTTCTAGCAGATTCAACCATTTGTCTACTGCATATGCGTCTATCTGACCTTCAAATATAGGAATATCGAAGTTGATTTGTACCTTGAAGGGGGCGACGCCTCCATTTGAGGAAGATATGTCGCCTGTTGGTAATTGCCGAAGGATTTGCACAAAAATATCCATCATCTCGTTCCTTTGTTGCATGAGAGATTCCTTGAGAAACATTTTGAAAGAATCTCCTGTCCCATCATCTTTATTTTATTCTTCCATGAGAGGTCATTTGGGCGTGTGAGATCTTTTTTCCTCAAGAGAAACAAGCTCGAGACCCAATTCTTTATACCTTGACCTCATTGGGGACATGGATTAAGAACGACAAGGAGAAGACTGCTATGATACCACTGATCCAGAATATATTTGTAGAACGAAAGGAATAATTATTATTATCAAAATATGCTTAACACAAAATAACAGATATACAATAAAACTAGTTTCCATTCAATAAGGAAATAAGTTGAAACTGTAAAATGTAGCAGAAACAAGCTTGCTAGAATGGTGGTGGATTATCTCCGAGAAGAGATGTGATGGCTACGCTCATTCCCAAGAATATGATTACAATGAGACTCTGAAGTCATTTTTACAATAAACAGGAATTTCAAAAACCCTAGAAATCCAAAAAACCTAACCCTGGGAGAAGAAGCACCAAAAGTCATGTGGGCCCCGTTTGGGTAAGTTAGTACATCAACTTGTCAGGGTCGTAACTTTTGCATACGATCTATGTTTTAGGCACACTATAGCCCATTGGAAAGGTCTATGAGGAATACACATTTTTTCTGCTATCTATCAAAGGTCATTATAATTGTGGAGAGCCCTAAAAAACATTGTTTAGGTCCTCAAAACAACCTCGCAAGTCAGGGACCCGAAAACTAGGGAAAAAACTGCCAAACTGGAAAACTGCCAAAATGAGCCAGTTTGAATATGTCGGAGGCCACCGAAATCCATCTCGATAAATCCTCCCCACTTAGGAAGCAATTGTATCCATTACGTTGAGTTCCTCCATTAGATGAGGAAATTTTTGCTGAATTTGGCCCCGGGTGAGCCACTTGTCTTGGTGCAAGAGCTTCCCTGCTTTGACAAATCGATAAAGATGGATCCTTTGTTGGCGAGGGCCCTTCATCTGTTTGTCCAAAATATGATCACTGGATTCCTTTTGTACGTATTCAGGTTTGATATTTATTGGTTTCAACTGTTCTATTATCTCTGAGGTCTCCAATAATGGTGGGAAATATGGTCAAAGGATATCCATGTTGAACACTAGGTGCAAGCCAAGGAAAGGAGGAATTTTGAGCTCAAAAGAATTATCACCCACAACCTTGGTGATGGTGTACAACCCATAACGCAGTGGGAGAAGCTTCTGACGAAGTTCTGTAAGGTGCTCTTTCTGCAAGTGAAACCAAACATTGTCGCCCACCTGAAACTTATGTGGCACCCGATGTTGATCATGGCGCTGCTTGTACTTGTCATTAGAATTTTGTAGGATATCCTGAACCTGTTGGTGGATGTGCTGGATCCACTCAATGAACTAGGTGGATTTGTCAACTTCAGTTGGAGCAGGATATGAGTCGACCGAGGTGACTGCAAGGGGTAGTGCAACATCTATGGGACCCAATGGTTGGAATCCCAGCACCACCTGAAAGGGGTTGTGGATGGTTGAGGTATGTAGGGATTGGTTGTAGATATGTTGAACATAGGGGAGAATCTCATCCCAAGTGTGAGGGTGCTGGGAATTATACATGTGCAGGATATGCACGATCATTCAATTTATGACCTTGTTTTGGCCATCTGTCTAGGGGTGGAAGACCGTGGATTTGGTAAGCTTGGTGTCAAGTAGTGAGCAGAGGCTTGACCAAAATGTGATGAGAAATCGACTGTCCTGATATGAGACAATGGTTTGTGGGATTCCAAAATGTACCCAGACTAGTTCAAAGAAGAGCTTGGCAGTGGCCTCTGTTGTGATGCTGTTCTTGCAAGTAGTCATAATCACCATCTTAGAAAAGTGTTCCACAACCACAAAAACACATTCATTGCACTGCTTGGTGGATGGGACGCTTGACATGTAGTCCATTGAGATGGATTCCCATGGCCTCTCAGAAGTAGGTAGAGGAATGTACAGGCTCTGTTTCTTAGTGGCTGGTTTGGGAATCGCATAGGCAGTGCAAGACCTGATATACTTTCTGACTTCCTGTCGAAGTTTCAGCCAGTAGAAATGTTTTTGCAGCATTGCCACTATCTTTTCAACATCGAAGTGTCCTTCCACCCGACTTTAGTGGGATTCCCATATTAGCTTCTCTTGCTCACTTAATGGAATGCAGATATGGCCTAGATGACACAACATCTCATCTTGAATATGGAAATTAGTGACAACTGCGTTTGCGCCCAACATCTGGTAGGTGGTGGTGAAATATAGGTCTGTCTCATAAAGTTGGGGCCATCCAGAGGTGTTATGGCGGCAAGAGTCTAGCACCGTGGTGAGTGCCACAATTGGAAGTTTACTGAGGAAATCAATGACATGGTTGGTGCTTCTTGTTTTATTCTTGATGTTGAGGTGGAATTGATACAAGTACGTGGACCACTTCTGATGGCGGTTATTTTTCAATTTTCCTTATGTTTGCATGAACTGCAATGGCTTATGATCAGTGTGGATGATTGTCTCCTTCCCAAGAATGTAATGTCTCCACTAGCGGTAGGATTACACAATGGAGTAAATTTCTTTGTCATAAGTAGGGTACTTACGGACAACATCTGATAGTGTCTCACTATGATAGGCCATGGGGTTGTCATACTGAGTGAGAACGGGGCCCACAACATAGTCTGAAGAATCTATCTCGATCTCAAAGGGTTGTTGCACGTCCGGTAGTGAAAGAATTGGGGCTAAGCACAAGTGATACTTCAAATCATCGAATTCTTGTTGTTGGGACTGACCCCCCCAAAAATTATCCTTACCAACTTCCCTGGTTACTTGGTTGAGGTCCCATGCAATATGGGAGAATCCCAACACGAACCTACAGTAGAAATTGGCAAGGCCCAAGAAGCTCTGAAGCTCAGTGAATGTGGTTGGGGTTGGCTAGTCATGGATTACTTGGATTTTGGATGGATCCACATGTAGGCCATGTTTATCAATGATGTAGCCCAGGTAATGAACCCTGTCCATGCCGAAGGAGAATTTTTCCAAGTTGGCGTAGAGATGGTGCTGCAGCAGGGTGTGAAAAACCTGCTAAATATGCTGCAAGTGTTCTACCCAAGTCTTACTGTAAATGAGGATGTCATCTAGATACACCACTACAAATGTATCAGTGAATGTTCACAGGATATCATACATCATCCTCATGAAAGTGGTTGGAGCATTTGTCAAACCAAAGGGCATGACCAACCATTCAAAAAGACCTTCCTTTGAATTGAAGGTGGTTTTCCATACTTTTATTTGTTCTATCGGGACCTGGTGGTAGCCAGACTTCAGATCAATATTACTGAAGTATTCTTCCCCCATGAGCTGATCAGGGAGGTTGTTGATTCAGGGGATCGGGTACCAGTTTCTGATTGTGATTTTGTTCAGGGCCCGGTAATCAATGCAGATTCACCAGGTTCTATCTTTCTTCTGTACCATCACGATTGGGCTCCCATAAGGTGATCATATGTGACAGATGTACCCCTTTTGGAGCATTTCTTGGATCTTCCACTTGATCTCCTCATTCTATAATATAGAGCGATGATAGACTGGCCCATTGGGAAGCGGTGGGTCGAGGGTCATATCGATCAGGTGCTTGACCTGGAAGTGCAGAGGCACCCTGGTAGGTGAGGAGAAGATATCTTAGTATTCTTCCATGACCTTATCCACTTGCTTCTACTGTGTGGAGAGGTCAGCCACAAAGACCTTGGATGTGGCTGCGAGCTTTCGCTCATTCTGAGACTGAATCACGAAGAAGACAAACTTCCCTATCTGAGAGATGACCTTTCTGAATTGCTTGATAGAGATCAAGGAAATAATGCTAGGTGGGACTACCTCAGGTATCCTGTACAATTTCTTGTTCAAAGTAATAATAACATTACAAGGCATAGACTTGTATTGGCGGAGCCATCTGATGGTGTAGGGTTGCAGGTGTGGCATTGTTGGTAGGGAAAGTTGCTGGACAACCTTTGCTGAGATGAGGTTCTTTTGGTTACCGCTATCAACGATGAAGTGCAATGGGGTACCCTTCACCCACATTTGTGAATGAAAAAGGCGTTGGCCTTCCTCTAGCTTGTTTGGTTGATTGGGCTGGAGCTTGGTGGTAGCAACAATAGAACTGGGTTCTGTGTCTATGATCTATCTCTGCCTTTCTGGTTCTGACTCAAAGTCAGAACCCGCATCTGATTCAGAGGCTTTCACCTCAGCCACCAATGACTGCTTCAAGCGAAAATCAACAATGTTATGCCAAGGGATCTTATGGAAGTCGCACCACTTCCCGATATCTTTGTTTGTCTTCAGGTGTCCTTCTTTGCTTGCGGGCTGGACTAGTTGTTGTAAGGTTGTCTTTCTTTGCTCTGTCCTTTTTTCTGCAGGTTGGGACCGCCCTTTCCTGACTTTTTCTGTGAGGGTTTCGTAGGCCCAAATTACTACGTCTTTTGTTTTAGCTTCTACTCGATTTTGATGACATATCGATAGGTCACGCACAAGGATGAGATATCCAGAAACTCCATTTTGAAATGGATGTATTTATGCATACCTCATGATACTTGAACACCGGATGTCACTTAGAATATTTGATACCCAA
Organism: Picea mariana; assembly: GCA_032191745.1. Taxonomy (NCBI): domain Eukaryota; kingdom Viridiplantae; phylum Streptophyta; class Pinopsida; order Pinales; family Pinaceae; genus Picea; species Picea mariana. The sequence continues at coordinate 70,046 of JASDQU010815390.1, forward strand.
CTTGGTGCATAATGTATGGAAGATATTTGTTAACTCGGGCACCGTTGGGTCTCTTCCCTGCCGCAACGTGGTCCATTTTGTGTACAGGTCGTCATAACTTCCAACACGATAGTATTTTTCCTTAATAACATCCCTGAAGGAATCCCAGGTTACTACGACTGTAAATAATAAGGATTCCTCTATTTCCTTTTGCTCACAGAAATTTTCCCACCAATATTTGACATGGGGGACGACTTTGAGGAGAACAAAAGTAATCTTTTCTCTATTTGAGAAGTTATGGACAGATAAATACCCTTCTAGCAAATTCAACCATTTTTCTACTACATCTACGTCTATCTAACCTTCAAATTTAGGAATATCGAAGTTGATTTGTACCTTGAAGGGGGCAGTGCCTTCATTTGAGGAAGATGTGTTGCCTGTTGGTAGTCATTGAAGGATTTGGGAAAAAATATCCATCATCTTGTTCCTTTGTTGTGAGAGGGCTTCCTTGAGAAACATTTTGATGGGATCTCTTGTCCCATCGTCTTTATTTTTTTCAGCCATGAGAGGTTGTTTGGGCATGCAAGACATTTTTTCCTTAAGAGAAACAAGCTCAAGACCCAATTCTTTGTACCCTGACCTCATTGGAGACATGCATTAAGAATGAAAAGTAGAAGACCCCTCTGATACCACTAATCCATAATATATTTGTAGAACAAAATGAATACACATTATTATCAAAATATGCTTAACACAGAATAACAGTTATACAGTAAAACTGGTTTCTATTCAATAAGGAAATAAGTTGAAACTATAAAATGTAGCGGAAACAAGCTTGCTAGAATGGTGGCGGCTTATCTCTGAGAATAGATGTGATGATTGTGCTTATTCACAAGAATATGATTACAATAAGGCTCTGAAGGCATTTTTACAATAAACAGGAATTTCAAAATCCCTCGACATCCAAAAAACCTAACCCTAGGAGATGAAGCACTAAAATTCATTGTGAACGATTAAAAATAGCAACAAAGTTTTTTCCCGCAAATTATTGCTAAATCCTATTATTATAAGCTAAGAGGATAAATAATACTAGTAGGTGGGACCCCCTTATAGATTGGGAGATAATATCTGGCTCTTATTTGATGTTTGTGCCGCTGTTCAACACTTCTTACATGGTTGATGAGATCTTATTGGTGATGGATTATGATTATTATGTGTTGGTTCTATGTGCGATAAGTGGATGTTGGGTAAGGCATGCATGTTTTGTTCTAAGCTATAATCACATGTTACGATCGCCTATGTTATCCATTGTTACTATTGCTATTTGTTCCTGGACTTGTTACTTTGACACCTGCACAACAGACATGTTAGTAACAATACTAAAGAGCAGTTGGAAAAAGGCAAAAGAAATATAAACAAATGCAAAGGGAAGGAATTAAAACCATGTTATATACTACTCTACATGCATTGAAATTTAAATGGTCATTGTTAACCCTAGCAATAAGCTAATAGTTATGCAATTTGATTGAGTTATATGAAGTGGTGATTTATGTTATGGCATAAGTTTTGATATGGGTCGCGCTATTGGTTTTAGTGGGTGATGGTTTCAATACATGGTTTAACTAATTGAGTTAATGGGAAGCTTGCTAGAATGTACTAAGGAATTAATGGAATGGGGATGGAGGTGATGTGCATTTACTACACATCACCCTTACTCCTTCCACTGGCCGCCAACCTAATCAGGATATTGTTCAACTGTGTTTACTGTGGTTATGCTCCGAATTTCAAGTAGAGGGAGAACCGCTCATCCAATTTGTGTTTAAGGTTCTTTTGATTATAGGTATGTCTTTTTTTTAGCCATCCATGAGTCTTCTATGGTTGTGAAATAGATATTGGCTCGGATTTATGGTTTTTTCTTTCCTTAAGTATGGCAACTGTGTAAAATTGTGATTTTTCTGGAACGAATCGTTGGTGGCTTTCTCTGCGATAATGTTTGAAGTTACAGTGTATTGGGTCATTCTGAGTGTTAGCATCCATAAAGGATCTCTATCATCCTTTTCGATTTAGTGGAGCATTTCGTTTCATCTAGACTGGACGAATGCCTTCTCGCATTGTATCACCATGCCCAGTCTTGGATTTTATGGGGTTTAATGGGTTTAAAACACCCTGTGTCACTGCACATTATTCACTTGGGTATTGGGTTATTTCATGCTACCAAGGGTCTCGCAGTGGGTCATATTTCTTCTTCTCGGCTTCAGTTCACCTCACCGTTTTTAGTTAGTTGACTCAGAGAGCCACGAGGGTTATACCCTGCATGTGCTAAGTATCGTTACAAGGACAAATTGAGCCTTGCTCCTCTGTTCATAGCCTCCTCTATCATGGGGATTCTCACCCTGTCTGTGAAGCCATTTGTGGTATAGCCTGTGCATGCACCATTGGTCTCGGAGGTTCTCACCTGATGTTGGGGGGCGCCTCCATGTCTCCTGGTGTTGTTTCAAAGGGCCAATCCTTTATTACTCCAAGCTCAGTTATGATAAAGGAAACCCATTATGTCATGCTGAAAACATGGTCGATGGTTATGAATTGGTGACAGAACACCAATAATTTTCTATTGTTAACTCGTCTCTGTTGATTATCCTTACAATGTTTTAATTATTAGTACTTATTCATTTCAATTGGTTATTATGATAGTCTAATTGATAAAATCAGCATTGAAATTGGTTGATTGAAGAATAGGGTTGATACACAGTAACTGTCTTTTGCATTGAAGTTATCAGAATATTAACTCATCATTAATTTACAATTGATTAATGATGTTTTGTGCGTAATGCATTGGTATGTGCTGCGTTCCTACACCATGAGTCAATGATTACTGTGAATATGTGTTTTTAATGGCCAAATGGTTATTGCAACGGAGATGACTATGGCATTTCCATCCACTATATATGTATGGTTATTGATTGTGTCATCAAGAATAAGCACAAGTTTTTACACATTATGGTTTTGTTGTAGTTTGATTAATTTGAGAAATATTGTTGCTACCTCCTTGTATTGGATTGATAGCTCGGTACGATAGGTTGAGTTAATGATACCGTGACTGTGCGTTTTAAAATTTTCAAATGGAAATGATGCATCGTGGTAATTATGGCATGGTTATCCATTGTACTTGTTATCGATATTATTTGATTGCAGCATTAGAGAAGGTCACGGGTTTTTAAACATGGCTTTGTTGCAATTTGATCGACTTGTGTTATGATATCAGGCATGATGTTTCTTCCTTGTTTTATTGGATTGGTAGCCTAGCATTGTGGATGTTTGGATTTAGAGTTATTGAACCTGTACAGTCATGGAAATACTCTTGCGTTTTGTCTGATGTCTGTGTATTTCACAACATAGTATGTGTTGAATGGTAATGGTTGTCTGTGTGTTTAAATGGCAAGTCAAGATATTTCATTTAAAATATTGATGGTTGTATGTGGCTGTCTATTGATAAATATCATGTTTCATAGCAGAAACAGACATAGGGTATGTGACAGTATAACCTCATTGCAATTCAATTATTAAATGAATTAAAACACAGAATCGAGCACGACCTTTGAGTTTGTATTTGCTGATTGAAATAATTCGTGGATAGTGGTTGATTTTGATGCTAAACAAAATGGTTTACTATGGGAAGTGTTTTAAAATATTAAATGGATAAGTGAGATGAACCGATCTCCCTTACAGGCTGTTGTGGACTGCATACTATCTTGTTGATGACACTGTGTTTGATATTTGATTTCAAGTAGGGAGCAAGTTAATGCACAAGATTGCTTGAACTATGCACAATAATTGTTTTAGGTCTCAGTGGTCATTTGATTGGTGTGTTTCCTTTTACAGAATGGTGTTATGGATCACTTAATTAATTTTATGAACAATAATCGCTCTTTTTCCCTACCATTTGTTTTCACTTTCTGCTAATTACAATCCCCTCCCCTTCCCAAATTCATTTTTCACTCCTTGTTCTAAAATTTAATTACATTCAAGAAGAATTATGTATTGAAGAAGCTTAGATTCACATTTTCTTAGTTGGATTACAATGATGTTTTCTTTAGTTTGCACTGCAGTTGATTGTTGTGGTCTTTGAGCAATAACCATGTTTCGTTTCCCCCTCATTTTATCATTTTTCGCTAAATACAAGCCTCTCGCATATCCCAGGACCTTTTCTTCACCCCCTGCTCATTGAAAATAATTAAACAATTTATGTGGATTGGATTGCATGAGCCTGATATGTTGCTGAGCCAAAATCTATTTCATATTTTTAAAGAGTTATCATGTATGGTTGTTAAAAGGACTATTTTCTAATCAATCATGCATGCATGAATGAAATTTTTCTGCCGAGGTAGCCATGGAAGAGGCAACTGAGGGAAAGGTAATTGGAAAAGAGGCCCAAGAAGGCCAAGGTTTTCCATACACTTTGATGCTAACTCACAAGAGTTAGGGCAGTTGTTTCAGGCTGAATTTTTCAATTGGATTAGGAAAGGAGTGGTCCAACCTAGGCCTGAAAGGCCTCCTTTCCAACATCCACAAGCCCCTGGTATTCTTGTGCCCCCTCATGTCTCATTGCAACTTGAGGTTCCCAAAAACGACGGATGGCAAGAGATTGTCCACTTGACAGTCTCCCAACATCGTGGCTAGCCCAATTTGTCCTTACCTTCTCCACTGCTTATTAACATGATTTTCCAAGCTGCACTTGTTCACTCATCATTTCAGTCCTCTCATGCTAGAAAAAGGTTAAAAATTGAGGCCCACCATGCCCTTGACAAAGGAAAAGCCACTGCTGGCCCTTCCTTGCCTTCCAATGGCTCTGACAAATACATGTCTTACCAGATGCATTTGAGGGACGATTGTTCTCACGTGATCAACGAGATTAGGCCTAAAGGCTCAGTGCAGCCAAAGGCAAATTTGGGAAAATTGAAGGGTGACAACAACAATCAAGGAAATATTGCATCTCAGAGTGGGAAACATGGCTTTTGAGTTTTTATTTTATATATTGTTGATGACAGTTGACTTTAGATTTTTTTGGAAAACATGTTTTATTTTTGGATATATGAGTAATGCATTTTTGAAAACAATGTCAAATATAAATGAGATAAATTGTCAAATATGCATGCGATGATGGGAGTCACAAGGATAAATGTTCTTGTTTAATTGACTAGTTATGTTTTAATTGTTAAGATCTAAATGGGAGTCACAAGGGGTCCCACCTACTAGTTATTATTTATTTAAAACCCTTATTATGATTATTACTTTCCCCCTAACTAAAAACTTGGTTGAGTCTTTGTTAACTTAAATAATGAGGTGGTTCAACTACCTCAACCAATTATGATTTGCTTAAAGGCAAAAGGAAAGGGAGGAACAAAGGGAGGATATAAGGAGAAACATACTAAGGTTTTCTCTTTGATTTTATGTTTAGATAGTTCGGTTTTCATTCATTCCTTATTTATCATGAGCCTAATTCTCTTTTATGATAGTATGGTCTTATTGTAGACAGTAACATTCATGGCTAAATTACATCATTCAGACACTTGTTTTTTAGAGGTGTTGATCTATCTTTGATAGTCTGTGTAGACTTGTCTGTTTGTGAATTAGTTTTCATGTCTGACAAAGGCTATTGTGCAGATTCAAGTGGGAAAAAATCCGTGGCAAGTTGATCCAAATTTTAGAGTTCATTTTTTATTTTCTGTCAGAGGTCATTTTGTATGTTCCATCCAGGATGTCTAAGTTTGACTTTGGTCTGAAATTTCTGTATGAGATTTTGTAAAGAAAATGACTCTTTGGTGAATTGGAATGAAATAAAGGATTCATTTATGTCTCATCTGTCTTGATTATCATCTTGGTGTTTTACTTTTGTCTCTACACTTGTTTTCAACAAATATTATATTCAAAAAATCATATTAAAATAAATTTTCCAGCAAGCTTTTATTTATGAAAAGACTTACCTAAGCACTTGTAATTAATACTTGTGAGTTAGGATTTTATTTTTGATGGCTATAAACCTAGGGTGACATTCCCGTCTATTTTTATTTAGCCAATAAGAATCTGAAAAATGCTTGAGTAAGATCACTTCATATCTTTTTCTCAACATTTATTTGGTGACCATATTAGGGAGATCTTTGATATCTCTCTGGTTAATTTTTATACTCGATTTTCATCGATACATCTATTTTTCTGATATTGATTCTTTGATTGTTTTATTTTTTAATGAATGTACCTGTTACAAGGCAACCCAATATTGAGCCTGGTCTCCATGACCAAACCAACATTTCTTTGAACTTGTTTAACACCATTTTGGACACTACCAATACCCGTGCTGAGCTTAACCATTCTTGGGAAGCAATTGAATGAGATATTAATGCTCAAGAATGATTGGAAGCTAGACGTAGACAGCCTAGAAATCAATAGTACCTTTCTTGTTTCTTCAGTCTTGGCCTTTCTTTCATCTCCTTAAACTCTTGTGCTTCTAGAAGAAGAAGAGGCTTATCCCCATAAATCAATCCTATTGCTTCAATAGGAACAAGGAACGTTGTGTTATCTGCCCAAAAAAAGTTCTCTAAGGAGAACTTTGTCTAATTCATCTAGTTTGTCTTTCTTTCCCTCATCTAGCATCCATAAAATGACATCTAGTGGTGGCTCTAGTGGCACTAGAAGTGCTTCATCCTCTCAGTCTTCATCTTCATGTGATTGGTATTTTATATATCCACCATATCCCTATCAAATCTACCACAAATCCCACCAAAGTCATTAAAAAGTATGAGATTTTTCAGTTTGAAGAAGACTCCACAACCACACTATGGCATGTGTCCTCTCCTCTTAACATAGCACCTGCTATGCATCCACTTCCTAAATTTAAACATAATCTTCCTAGGTTTTCAGGAAATAAAACCGTCACTATAAATGAACACCTGGTGGCATTTTTTAATGTTTTTCATAACATAGGAGCTAATGACAATGATACTTGCATGCGCTTATTTGTAAATTACTTGGAAGGAAAGGCTAAAATCGACTTATCTTACCTTCCTCCTAAGATTATGTCTACTTGGGAGGAGTTAATATGTTGGTTCAAATCCACTTATGGGAAATATAAAATCCCAACTGATAAGTTATCAGAGTATAATAATGTTACCTATAAGGATGGTGAGACCATCAAGTCCTTCAACTTGCATTTCACCAAGTTCTACAATCAAATCCCAGAACATATTCGGCCTCAGAACTAGGATTATTTCATGCATTACTACAATGTATTACCTTCCCCCTACCCTCATAGGCTCGAGGAAAAATACATTGATAATATCGGTTCCTCTCTACATGCTTGTTCAGAGTATGAAGAATAGATTGAGAGAATGGGTCTTCCCCAGGGAGAATCGGTTAGACAGACAGACATGTCCACCCTTTTATAACTAGTACAAGACATGAAAAATCATATGATAGCGTATGAGAGGAAAGGAATTGTCTCCCCTCTCACCCCTGGAGCTTCATCCTCTTCTGTCCCCCCCTTTAGAAATCTGGTTGAAAATAATTTTCATCCTAAAGCTATCTTGCCTTGAAGTTGGTGTAACTTATGCGAGGAACACCACGAGGAAACCACATGTGAGGTAATGAAGAGTTCCAAAGATAAGATCTTTGGTAAGAGACCAGAAGCTACTATCATTGTCCTATATTTTGCAAAGCTGGAAGACGTCATGGTCATCAACACTAGGAACAAAGCCTATGCTCCCAAAGGAAAATTTGAGCCTTCTCACAGTTATTCTAGCCCAAGATCATCCTCACCCACTACTACTGTCCAAGTTCCTAAAGTTCCCGAGAGTCAAGGAATTACTCCCCCTCTCCCCTCTTCCAAATACAATATCTTGAATCAGTTGGCCAACATCAAAGTAGATGAAACCCTTCTAGACATGGTTGTCATCCATGAACAATAGATGCATCTGAAACAAGTCATGGAAGGAAAAGCTTCTATTATATCCAATCTTTCCAAAGAGGTAAACGAAGACGATTGTTATATAAATAAAGTAGGTGTACATAACTTTAGATATCCTTAAAAAATCCCCCATTTTATATTTCTGTAAATATTATGGATAAGATTGCCCATTGTTGCCTCATTGATGGTGGTTCGGGCCCAAGTGTGATGTCGAATATTATTATGGAAGAGCTAGGCTTGCCTTGTAAAAATTAAAACGTGAGAAGCATGCTCTCCTATAATATTCTACAACAAACAACCATAGGTGATATTAAGGATGTGACCTTGGTTTTATGAGCTCATCCTAAAATAAGGACAACCCTCAGCATTTAGGTAATTGATATGCCTATAAGAAATTACTCAATTATCTTGGGAAGAGATTGGCAACCCTTAACAGGTGGGTACCTCTCACTTGATGAGACACATTTATCTGTGCCTCGGAATGGTAAGAACATTATAGTCCTTAGAGAGGGAAGGATTTCACCCTACATAGAGAGTGTTCCCCAATCTAGTGTAAACTATATCGAAGAGGACCTAGGAGTGTATTCCATATTTGTTGAGGAGGATAATATTCCTTTGGAACAAATCGATTTAGATGGTGATATGTGGCACATGCACTTTGATGGTTCATGCTCTAATGAAGGTAATAGGGTTGGCATTATCTTGGTTTCCCCTGTAGGAAAAATTCATAATTTGTCTTACAGGTTAGAGTTTTCTTGTACAAACACTGTCATTGAATTCAAAGCTTTATTATTAGGCATTGAAAACACCCTTAATCTTGGTTGTGGTCACCTTTCAGTTTTTAGAGATTCCAATCTTGTTATGAACCTGCCATGTAAGATATGATATCCTAGCAACAAGCTGATGGCACGATACACCCTAACTATTTGGGCGCTTATCTTAGACCTTTTATCTTTCAACATCACTCATGTTAAGAGGGAGATGAATTCAATGGATGATCAGTTAGCTTTCTTTGCAACTTCTCTTAATAAGCAAATTTTTCCTCACATGCCTGATTGTTCTTTTCAATCCCTATATTGTCCATATATCCCTAACAATGTAGAATCTTTGCAGGCCCTCCCTAGTGATGAGATAATTTGTTCTTT
>JASDQU010815391.1:37504-57489 GCA_032191745.1 Picea mariana
GTCAGATAGCTTAACAGAGAAGAGTGTCAATGCAACAAAGAAACATAATGAAACAATCCATGGCCAACCTGGTAGAAGTGGAGGATTGTCCGAGAAGCTGAAATGACCGCCCAACCTCCTCCCGTACCTATCGCCACCTCTCTACCATGGCACATTGAGGGTGCCATTAAACCTACGCAAGGGAGTTGTCCCTCCATTCTATGAGCGTGTTTAAGTCCATCCTCCATCAAAAAAATAAATCTTTGGGTGGCGACTGACCTTATTAATAACTCGAGCCGCATGTGAGCTACGTGGCACCCTCTAAGCTACATGGCACCCCATCCGAGGGGCACTCTCTTCGGGCTATATCCATACATCTGACCAACAACTGGGGGGTTGAGGAGATTCGAGCATCCAATTGGATCATCTCCTCTTTTGAGTCTACTAACCATAGTTAAAAAAAAAGGAACACCGACGTATTAAAGGAACATGTTCATTGGTTTATCATTTGCATAATAACTTTATGCTTTGAATTACGCCTCCCCACTCCCCAAAGTGGGRATTCTTCTACTTTAATGTAAAATAACGTAAAAAAAAAAWARWTCTTTTACATTTGTGTGGACGTAATGTGTTGTCTAATATATATTTAAAGCAGCTTTTACATTTGTGTGGACSTAATGTGTTGTCTAGTATACTTATATTAAAATAATAATAAGGCGTCATAGGTAACGAAGAATGTTGCTTTTAAACAAAATGGAAAAAGAAATCATTATATATCTTGCTTTAGATAGGTGACAAAATAAATTATCCATATATTTAAAGAATATTAAAGTGGATTAATATGAATAATTTTTTATTTTATTTATTTATTTTGATGATTTTTGTTAGATCATATAAAAATAATTAAAATCTTAAAAATTAAAAAAATAAAAATGCGATGCATGGTGAACATATAAACATTTATTTAATTGGCTCTAAGTGTATTTAGTATTTTGGGATGCAGTTGGTAATGTCATGTGAGAGTTAGGGTGTTGTTTAAATATTTTAGGTTTTATTTTTTTAGTTAGAATTAAATGATATAAGTTAGGATAAAATTATAATGATTTATTGTTTATATTTTATTTTTAAATTTATAAATGGATTTAGTTTGCTGAAAATTGTTTGGAACATTCTGATTATATAAATTTAACCACTCAAATTTACAAACCAACAATTTCTAATCAACAAAAAAAATTAAAACATTTAAACTACAACTAATTTTCTATTTTATAATAACTCTAAACTAATTTTGATATAATAGGCAGTATCCTCAAGATAATATTAAATATTATGAGCGGGGAAATAGTTTCATAATAAAAATAATAATATTAACTATCCCTCGAGAAGTAAAAATGTATAATTTGATCATATCGTTGGTTCCTTATATTGTTGATGTGGATATGCACTTTGAGATGTAAAAATAATAATATTAACTATTCCTCGAGAAGTAAAAATGTATAATTTGACTGGGTCGTTATATTGTTGATGTGGATATGCACTTTGAGATGCAAAGCATAAATCATAAGATATTATTCAATGGATATAACCATAAATTTTAATCGTTTTAATTTGTTTTATTTGTCACTTCAAAGTTTTTATAGATAATGAATATTTTTATATAATATATATATTTTTAAATTATTTATGTTTGTGGTTATTTGAGTTTTTCCAATTTTAGTTATTCAATTCTTTTATAAAGAAAAATCTCATTTATGTATTTAATAGTTATCTCATTTCCTAAATTAATAAAGTCTTATGGTTAATTTAAAATTCAAAAATCTTTTTTCATCCTTTTTTCTTTGGTTATTTTTCTTTATCCTATATCCAGAGTACTACATATCATATTTCTAGAGTTCTAGTTAGAAAGAACATCAAAACTTTTTTCAAATGGTGTAAAACTCTTAAGCAACTTTTCAAAACTGCTAAGGATAAATTTGATCCTATGCTTGGCTCATGAGTTTACCAAATCTCATGCTCATGTGGAAAATCATACATACGCCAAACATGCAGATTCTTTGAAACTCGACTCAAAGAACACATCGTTGATGTTAAGAAAAATGAGATAATTACATCTATAACTAGTTAATTAGTTGTTTATTGTTACAAGAAGTTGGTAAGCCTGTGTAACTTACTTGTAACTATATTGTGTAACTATATTCCTATATTAATATAAACATCAATCAATGGTTGTGTGTGTTTCATCAATTTCTCTCTATGTAATCTCTTACATGGTATCAAAGCGAGCATGTGCCTCACACTCTCACGGGAGGGCCCAGGAGCGTGAAGATATGAAAGTTTGAGTAGAGCTCGAGGAGACCCCGTGCCATTCAAGTTCGAGGGAGCCCAAGGAGAAAGAGAGACAATCACAGAAGTTTCAAGGATGCATCAAAGATGTGGCACGCAGTTTGAAGAAATCATGGAGAAGTCATGTCGTTGTGAGGAGGAGTTGCGTTAAAGTTGTTTAGAAGAACTGCCATTATTCTGATCATTGTCACTGCTAAGGGACATAACACTGTTGTTGTTTTTCGCATAGGGTAGATCTGTGAGGAAATCGTTGTGGTATTATGTATAATGTTGTGCTAATGGTGATTAGAAGAAGTCGTTGGGAATTAATGTGAGAAGGCCTAGTATGAGCCCTGATTTAAAATATGATCAGAGGCATGGATATGTCGTCCAAAGGAGTGCAAATCAATCAAGACTGCAGTTAATGGAGATGGGCCAGAACATTTGAGTCGTCTGTATAGAAGAAAGATTATCAGTTTGTGTGGAGCTGCAAAGACTGAGCTGTAAGGAGAAGACCTAAGACTACATTAGTTTTTTTTTTTTTTAATTATTATTTTAAAGGTGGATGGATTCATTATTTTTAAAGAAATAAGTGAAGTAAAGAGGTAGTGGTTTATTTTAATTTCAAAAGTGGCCAAGGATTTTTATTTTTTTTTGAGTAAATTTTATTTTAAAATGCATCATTTTAAGAGAAGTGAATTTAATTTTAAAGGATTATTTTTTTACGTAAGAAGTAATGAAGAAGAAGTCGCAAGACTCTCCATTACTTTTAATTAAAGTCGTTATTTGTATTTTAAAGGAGGAAATATAAAAAGAAGTGTTGTCAATGGTTTGGAAGTGTTACTAAAGTCTTTGAATTTATTATTGATAATATTTATATTGAGATTCATGATCTTAATATGAAGGTATTGTTTTCTTGTTAGAATTTGCGACAGGTAAATTATCTCATAGATGTAATTAACTAGTTATAGATGTAATTATCTCATTCCATATTCCATATAAATGACAGGTGAATATGGAAATCCAAGATGAAGGTAAATTCAAAGAGAAAACGGTGAAAGATAAGTAATAATCCCATGGAGCGATAAAGGAAAAGAAAAGTAAGATAAAGATAAAAAGAAGTGTTAAGAAGACGTGAGCAACGAAGACTTGAGCAACAAAGACGTGAGCAGTGAAGATGTGAGCAGTGAAGACATGAGTAGCAAAGACGTGAGCAGCGAAGACGTGAGCAGCGAAGACGTGAGTAGCGAAGACATGAGCAGCTGAGAATTCATGAGAAGTCACGAAGAAGCAGATTCCAGCCAGGCCAACAGAGCTAATAGATGAAGAAAGGTATCACCAGAAGAGTCGCCATGGAGAAAATAGTCTGCAAGATGGAAGACCAAGGCTTCCAAGAGGAAGAAGCCTCTTCTATTGTTGAAGAGAAAGTATTGTTGACATTGAGTCATTTTATGGACAACGTTCCAGCATTATTGAGGAAACGGGAGAAAGTAGGCGTAAGTGAAGTGTATTGTCAAGGGTATGGAAGAAACAACAACGTGAAGAAGCCGCGAAGACCTGCGAAGATGTAAGAAGCATTAGAAGACAAGAAGCTACAAAGATTGGAGAAGATGAGAGAAGTTGAAAAGTCGTGAAGAAAGAATATACATAGACAGGCGCACAGATATAAAGAAAAAGATTGAAGTGGAGCGAAGAAGAAATAGAGACATGCAAAGAAACTGAATGCAACAAAAAATTTGGATAAATTTTGTTTTTAGTCACCAACAAATATAAGAATCCAATGGTTGGAGCAAGATGACTACCATGATATTTGAAATGTTGTAATGACATGAAATTTTGGAATGAGGGGTGCATGTTCGGTTGTACCTGACACGCCAGTAGTTTTTTGGTCCAAGGTGTAAAAATTTGTAAGCCTTGTCATAGGCAAGTTGTATTCCCCAAATGTTTAGTAAGCCCTGATTGAATCATCCCTACATAGGTCAATGTGTGATCATGTAGAGTGTATCCCTAGTTTTGAGCAGCTTGATGCACTAGCCATGGGAGGGATGATACATCAATTTGTGGAATGAACCACTTGGGTAGGTATGATGGTGTCAAGTGTACTTGTATGCTAGCTTGTTGGTGAATCAGAGAATTTCAATCATAGATTAACAAGAGGGGAATGTGAGATAGAGTAATCTCATAGATGGTTAGGAACAAGTTATTTTTAAGAGGGAGTGTTAAGTTATGGGGGATTCTATTGCATTGGAAGATGGTGACAGTGATAGTTTTTTACCGGATGTATTTAAGAGGGAATGTTAATGAAAATGAGACAATTACATTTGTAACTAGTTAATTAGTTGTTTATGGTTACAAGGAGTTGGTAAACCTTTGTAACTTACTTCTAACTATATTGTGTAACTATACACTTATATTAATATACAGACCAATCAATGGTTGAGTCTGTTGCATCAATTTGTCTATGTGTGATATTTTACAGCTGACACAAACCATAACCAGATCAGCAAGTCAATTATTATTAAATAGTCCGTCAAATCTAATCACCTTATTTTCTTTGACAAAACCAAAATCCTAGCCTCAACACCATATTACTCCTCTCATATAATTCGTGAAGCATTGGAAATTGAAAAACACCCCAATAACTTCAATAGGGAAGATAGCTACAAGCTCAACAAGTCTTGGAAACCCCTCATTCAACTCCTTGATCATTAAACTTTTCTTCTTAGTTGATTTTATTTATTTTTTAAATTATGTTCTATTCTTTTTGTATCAATCCTTCTCTCATGCATCCGCTAAGTTTATTATCTCTCTCTTAACCATTGTTTTTATATAAACCTCTTTATATTCTCTCATCATTTTCCTTTGATGTAGTTATTACTACTTTTATTTTCCTCCCTCTCATTCTCTAGCTTAATTTATTTTCTTCTATTCCCAATGCCATTTCGTTTACACTCTCCTTAATTTCCACGTCCTTATCTTTTTTTTCCCTTACTCTCTTATTTTTTATTTTATCATATCTTCTCTCCATCAGTAATTGAGTCATTATAACATTCCCAACCATTTTAATTAAATTTTAATAGTCTCTTATTTTTTATTTTATCATATCTTCTCTCCATCAATAATTGAGTCATTATAACATTCCCAACCATTTTAATTAAATTTTAATAAAAAATTATGAAATGAAATTTTTAATCTTAACGTCACTCACAACAGTTATTTTCCAATAGTTATTTCTTGATTTGTTACCTTCCTTTTGTATCTTTCAACATATTCTTTTCTAATCACTTAACTTTTCTTGTCCCTAATGATAAGTGGAGGATTAATACCAACCATGAAAACATATACACTTAGATTATAAAGTTTTAAAAGTTAGTTTAATTAGTTATATTATTTATTAAGATATATTGTTGATAAGAAAGTAATAGGTTATATGTTTAAATTTAATTAAATCTTTGGATGGTAATAATGGTTATTTTAGTTAGTGATAGAGTCATTATTTACTAGATGTTTTGGAGAAAAAAGAGGAACACATGAAATTTTCCAAACGAAAAAAATACATCGATTATATGAACTCCTAAATAAGTAATCAATATCAAATCTTTTAACTAAAAGTTTAAAGATTATTTTCATTAAAATATATATTTTTTCAACAATAATGATTGGAGATTTCTATTATTAAATATTATAAAAAAATTGTTATTAAATTATACAACTAAAATTTATAAAAGCTATTATTCCCCCACCCCACCCTCATAATGGGGAATAATATAGAAAACATACTATGTTAATATGTTTTCTCTATTATTCTCCTCATATGAGGGTGGGGGTTGGGGGTAATATTAGAGAAATCATGTTATGATTTATCTAAGGGTAGGGGTGGGGGGTAATATTGGAGAAATCATATTAGGGTGGGGTGGATTACCCTCCACCCTTATAGAAATCATAATATGATTTCTCTAATATTACCCCTCACCCCCACCCTCAGATTTCTCTAATATTACCCCGCACCCTCACCCTCAATGTGGGGGATTATTAGAAGAAATGCATTTAAATAAATAAGTGCATTTCTTCTAATGTTTCCCCCACCCCAACCCTCTAAATACATTTCCTTTAATATTTCCCCCACCCCACCCCACCCCACCCTCTATCAACTTAAAATCTTTGAATCTTCCTATTCCAAAAATCGATACAAAATATAGGTAGATGATTTAATCCAAATAGAATAAAAATTACCAAGATTAATCTCCTAACTTGTTATTCCTTAAGATAATTTATTCATAATATTGAATAAATATTGTCATAATTACTATTAGAATATGCATCAAAACTATAATTTTGATAACTAGAAAGTGATTTCATATGTTTAAAAATTACACATTCCCACCCCCAAGGTGGGGATTCTTCTACATTGAAATTACACATTCCCACTTCCTCCAAAAGTGGAGATTCTTCATTAAGGTGGATAGGAAAAAGGTTATAGATTGGGTTGTTAGTTTTCAAGTCATTTTAAAAACGTTTGTGAGCATCGAACAAACCCATTGGAGGGCTCTTCATTCAATCATGAAGATAAACGCCCATGGGAAAGCTCTCCATTCAATCATGAAGATAAACACCCATTGGAAGGTTAATCATAAAGGATTTTATTAACTATTTTTAATTAAATATATTTTTACATTCCAAAATTAATAAATGGCATCGCTACCTAGGAATGAGTGGCAATGCCAACTCCTGTTATAATAAATTTTGCATTAAAAACTCATGTTTAGATTAGACTAATGTAGATGTGGTTGTTATCACGAAACCTAACATTCACAATGTTGTTCAGGCCTAGTTTGAATATATCAATGGCACAAATATTGGTATGAGTGTTGCCTATGTCATTGGCATTGGGAGAGAATTAAAATGAGGAAGAAATCCTTAAGGATTTACACATGTATTCAAATAAATGAAATGATTCACTTTCATAGGATTTACACATGTATTCAAATAAATGAAATGATTCACTTTCATATGCACTATAACTTGTAAGGAAATAACATGAACATGTCTTTTGGAATTCACTCACCACTCTTCTACTATACAACTATATATGGTTAATATATGCAATTAACATTTTTAACTATAGGTGGATTTGAAAAAAAAGAGCGAAGGGAATTATGAGCGAAGGGAGGATATTGGTTAGGGTTTCGATGAAGGCGACATAAAGGGATAGTTTGTGCAAGTGCGGGTAGGGATAGAGGAGGATGAACCAAAGGTGGAGATGAATCGAAAAAATGTGGTAGGGGAGCAGAGCGGTCTTTCAAGGGGGTTTCCAATGGAGAAGTAGGCCTGATTTCAATGGAGAATGAAATTGGGGGTGTAGGGAAAGGACTTGTGACAGAGTCCAAGCATAGAACAATAGAGGAGATAGAGTGTAATAGGGAGCTCATCGACTGAATAATGGGTTCCTAGCAAAGATAATGGAGAATCCAAGGCATGAAATCAAATCTCTCAATATAGGTAACTATATTCAGTTTATGAAATATCATGCTATTGTGGGGAAATTCATGGGGATCTGGCCCTTTGAGAAAGCACTAATAGGATGAGTTAAAACTTGGTGGAGACTCAAGGGATAGATTGACCTAAAGCTAGGTTCGAAGGGTTTTTTCATGGTGATTTTTAGATGTTTAGAAAATAGAGATAGAGTCTTTGAAGAAGGAATGTACTTCTTTGACTTGGTAGGACTACCCTTGAGGTACTAGATGAAGAGGTTCTCACCTATGAAGGAATATTTCACTAATGCATTGGTTTGGATTTGGATGAACTCTCTTACCCAAACGTTTTTGGAGAAAGCTACTTTAGAAGGCCTTGGAACCACATTGGGCACCTTCATAAAAGTCTCGAAGGTGACCAAGGCAATTCTATATACCTCATACACAAGGATATACATATACATGAATGTAGTTGAGGCCCGCGCAAAGTCCATAACAATCTTGTACCAATACATTGAGTAGGTCTACACCCTGGACTACAAGCACATTTCATTTAGGTGTAGTAAATTCCATGAGCACGTCCATTTGTTTCGGGACTACCCTAAAAATGAAGAAAGATCAATAGAAAGGACCAAGAAGGATCAAGATAAGGATGTTTTGTAAAATTCCCAACTAAAATGAAGTCTAGTAGGAATCCAAATGACCCAATAGCTCAAATGAATCACATTAATAATAGTATCTTTTGGATCTTGGCCCAGTAGGGAGAAGAGGGAACTAAAGGAGAAGGCACTTCAGATCCAAATATAGAAGAGGGATCATAGACMAAATCATAGGAGGGGGGGGAGAAGAGAACATGACACCAAGGAAACAAATCCAAGATAGAGGAGGAAAATATGGTCACTCAAGCAACATATATAGAATTAGATCCACTAATTGAACCTAAATAGGGGGATGAAAACTAGGAAATAGAATAGTAGGAACTAGTGATGGACATCTAAGCTCTTGTATATCTACATGGTAAAGAGAAATTTAGTGAGCTACAGGAGGACCGAATATGAAAATTACACAAGGAAATGATTAAGGGAAAAGGAAAAGGTAATAATCATACCTAGCCTACAACATCCATAGGAGGAATGGGGATTTACACAAACCCTTTAAATTTGTAGAAGAAATAGGGGATTGAAGATAAGAAGAGGGGACACAAATTGATGAAGTAGAAAATAGAGGAAACATGAGCACTACTGGTGGACTCATGCTAGGATATTATTGGCCTCCCAGAAAATTACTTCCTCACTCAACCAAATGTTTAAAATAAAAGTGATATCCTAGAATATCAGAGGCCTCAATGCACCATCTAAACATAGGTTTCTTAAGAAGCAGATGCAATAAGAGAAATAGAATATCCTAATTTTGTAAGAGACTAAGTGTGATCAAGAACACATGACCCATATTTCCTAGAAAATATGGAGAAATAGTGAAGAAGTGGTAATGGAAGCAGAAGGGGCATCAGGAGGGATGGCACTATTATGGGACCCATAAGTAGTGCAGATAGAATTCTATGCAACCTCCCTGAGGCTCCTCTTAGTCTAGTATAAAGTTCTTGAAATGTTAGAAGAAGGATATTTAACTAATGCATATGGACCCCCTGATGTCATCTACAAAGATGGATTTCCTAGACACAGTGGCCTTGTTGAGAGAGGCTTTCAAAGGATGGTTGTGGGTCATAGGTGGAGATTTTAATATGATTAGGTCCCTCCATGAGAAGAAAGGAGGACTTAGAATACTAGACCTTGAAAATGAAACCTTCAAGGAAAACATAGAAATCTTGCGCCTAATGGACATCCCTACTAGCAGTGGTGAGTATACATGGAATAACTATAGGGGAAGAGTAAATAGATAATTGTAAGGTTAGATATATTTTTGGCATTGAAAGACATGATTCAATAATTGCATTCCATCACAATGAATATTTTTCCATTCACAGGTTCTGACCACTAGTCGATTGTGATTGCTTGGGAGAGTAACCTTAAACCAAGACCCTAACCCTTTATATTTGATAAATTACGGATGGATCGTCCATATTTTCTCCATAATATTAAGCATTGGTTGCAAGAGAATATATAGGTGTACAAGACAAATATGTATTTCTTCCATTATAATTTGAAGCACATTAAGATGAGAGTTAAATTTTGGAATAAGGAGATTTTTGGGAATATATACAAGGAAAAAATCCATATAGAAAAAGAAATGGCAGAGGTGCAAAGATATATTATTATAATTCCTCATACTAAGGAACTAGCCAGAAGGGAGGAGAAAATCCAACTCGACATAGCTCAAAGAGATAGGCAGGAAGAAATTATGTGGAAACAAAAGTCGATAATCAAATGGTTGAAGGAAGAAAATAGAAACACCATCAATTTTCATAACTCACTCCTTAATATGCGGAACACAAATTGGATTACATGACTCAAAACTGAGGAAGGAACAAAACTAGAGACACATGGTGACATTGCAGCGAAATTAACATATCCTCAAAGAACCAAGTGAATATTGGAGTGCAGAAATTCAAAAGATCGCCATAACTATCCCAACCCTAGTAAATGAGGAGCCAAATCTATCACTAATGCACCCAATTCCCCTAATATAATTGGAGAATACGGTAAACAAGAAGAGGGGGTACAAAGGGTCTTTGATATGCCTGACATGCTAGGAAGGGGGTGAAACCTTAGACTACTTGTTCAATAATTGAAAGTTGGCTTCAATACTATGGGATATGGGGAAACTACTTTTATAAAATTGAATAGGGCATAGGGATATGTCATCCAAATGGTTTAACATTGAAAAGACAACCCATTCAAAAATTCTATAGTGAATAAGCTTTGGAACTCTTTCCTGGGGTTGTTACTATGGAACATGTGGAAGAGTGCAACATGTGCATGTTCAAGTAGGAACACCTTAGTATTGATAGGGTTTGGGAAAAGATACAAACAAATGCAAAAGAATCAATAACATCAGTGACCTCAAACAAAGAATATTGTACTTCAGAAGAAGTGGAATCTATCATACTCTAGAATTGGAAAATCAATAGAAGCACCATGATATAACCTCAGCCAAAATCCCCTATAGTCTCCTGGTCCAAAGGCACATGAGATCCCCCCAACACAACATATCAAATTGAATTTTGACAGAGCCTTGAAGGGTAATTCAGGGTCCTCGAGAGTGGGAGGCATCTTCTATGACTCGACAGGAAATATCGTGAGAATTTGTTCAAATGGACTAGGTAACAAATAAAATAATGGGGGAAAAATGGAAGCATTGTTAAAAGGCCTACAAGTAGCAAAGGAAGCGGGGTATAGATATATAGTGCTCGAAGGTGACTCCATGTTTCTTATAAATCCTTGGAAAGAATCATAAATGGGTTGTTCCCAACCAAAGTATCAAGTAACTAGAGACTAGCATTGGGACTTGAAAAGATATCAAACATCATCAAACAAATTCTGGTGATCATACTTAGCCACATTGAGTGCAAGGGAAATGTGTCTTGTCTAGAGTGTGTTCAGGGGGTGGTGCTTGGTTTGGCTAATTAATGATGTGATTTTCTATGGGATTCTATGGGGCATTGATATTTTGGGATGTCTTTGTGGGAGAAAATCCAATTTGGGGATAGAACCTTGCAGACTATGACTGTTTCCTAGGCCTTTATTTGGAGAATTGGTGGTGATATTTCGAGGTTAGAAGCTATCAATTGGAAGTGTGAGATATTTTGTCAATGTGGTGGCAAGGTCTAGTCAAGGGGGATTATGGGGAAAGATAATGGGTGCGGGAACCACGAGGAAGGATCCCTAGACACAAAAATCACCAACAACAGTGAGGGAAAAAAACAAAGCCCGGGAGGTAGAATGTCTATTCATGGAGAATTGATCTGACTCTAAGAAAGTGAAAGTTGAGGAGATGGAGGAAGAAGTTAGGGACAAAAGGTAGCATATATCCAACTTGTGGAGGAGGTGGGACACTCGGTTTTAGACTCGAGTTACTCCTACACCAAGGAGACCAAATACTTTCAGACTGTCGAAGTGTACTAGATGGTAAAGTCCATGATTTCCTAGGTGATTTATAAATTGTCATGGATATTTCACTTGACAGTTTGTCACAACAGATCTAATTAAATATTGAAATATTTACTATGAAGGTTAATTTCCTTTAGATCTCAGATTCTTTAATTACTAGTTTTCCACTTAAAATTTATAAAATATCTTAAATGCAAAAAACAGAGAACATAAATAAATACTCACACACCATCCACAAATAAACATAATATCAAACCTAGGAAACCTAATATGGGAAGAAACCCAGATAGAAGATGAGGTCGCTCTACTCTCTTTTCTTCAAATGCAAGTACAAAGAAAGATACACTCTATGTGGAGCTTCCTTTGACATAGTGGCTTGTATGACTACTACATAATATATCCTCCTATGTTATGCTCACAAAATACCACTCTCATATGTTTTTCTCAGCTACTATGGAACAATATATAAAGAAAAATAATGTAACCCCTTCTCCTCCTAGCGGATCAGTATTTAACATAGCTTGATATTTGTCTAGGGTTAGGGTATTGCCTTCCTAGAAGTTGTCCTTTCAAACCACTGTACTAAAGGTCATGTTGCCCATGTCTTGTAGTTTTGGAATGCTTATGCAAAACTATGTCCTATGCCAAATCTACCTGAGCATCTGGTGCTAAGTCCTCTATGGAAGGTAGGACATGCTCCTCGTCCTTATCCAACAAGGAAGGCTCGTAGAGTTTGATATTCTCCACATTCACTACTAAGTAAATGTGTATGTATGGGGGTAGATTGAGTGTGTATGTATTATTTCCAACCTTCTCCAATATCTTGAAAGGGCCATACCATAGAGCCTTGATTTTCTTAACATAACCATGTAGTCTTTCCTTGTTCAGTTGTAACCAATCTCTGTCTCCCACTTTGAATGACTTGTCGGTTCTGTGTTGATCATGTCTAGCCTTGTATTTTTCCTGTGACTTCTTCAACATCTCTTGTACTTGCAAATGTATTTTCCTAATATTTTCTATAAACTTCTTTTATTTGATTTCTTCTCTCATGGTTTCTTCCCTCACTTCTCCTTTTTTTCCATAAACAACATCCAAGGGAAAAGGAGAAAAATACACAAAACAAGTTTGAAAAGGGGACTTACCAGTAGAAATGTGGACCACTCCATTATAAGAGTGTTGTATGTATGTTATATTCGCATCCCATGTCTGTGGATGCCTCTAATTGTAACCACTCAAAATTTGGACCAAAGTCCTATTGACTACTTATGTCTGCCCATGTATGTGTGGATGGAATGTTGTAGGCCTCTTCAACTTAGTTTCCATCTTCTCCCACAATGTATTCCAAAATGTACTAAGAAATCTAGTATCCTTATTTGAGATGATGCTCCTTGGTATCGCAAAGAATGCCCAAATATGTTCAAAGAACATGTTTGTTTCTTCCTTTCCTTTGATGGTGTTTTTACAAGGCATGAGAATGCACATATTGTTGAACCTATCAACTACCACAAATAGATAGTCATGTCCCTTCCTGGTTGTTGGTAAACCTCCTACAAAATCCATGGAAATGTTTTCAGAAGGTCGAGTGGGTACATGTAAGGGATGGTATAGACCTTTCTTCCTATTACTAGGCTTGTTGGTACAACATCAAAGTATACATCCTCTAATATACCATGCTGCATATTCTTGCATTCTGAGCTAGTATGCATACCTTTGTAAGATGGAAACTTTCTTCCCAACACCAAATGTCCTACAACCTTGGCTGGTGTGAACCCCTCTGATAAGTTGTAGTCATTCACCTTTAGGTACATAGAGCTTGTCAAGTTTGTAGAGTAAACCATTATGGAAATCATAGTTATCCCTTTTTTTTCCTTATTCTATATGAATGTGTCCTTGTATCTATTGAAACACCTCCTTGAAGTCCTCATATTCTGTGTATGCCTCTCTCTATGCATAATTCATAAAAGGATCCATGTGCATTAAAGTTCTTAAAGTTGTAATCTTGGATGTGGGTGGCCTTGAAAGCATGTCTACCAATTTTTTTTTGATTTCCTTCTTATACTTGATGACTAGATGAAATTGTTGTAAAAACCCCATACACTTGTAATGTCTAGTTTGTTGTAGCTTACTCTAGGCCCATAAGATAATGCTTCCACTCCTTGACGATTTGAACTAGGGAATAGAGTTCCTTATCATAGGTAGGGTAGTTGAGAACTACCCCATGAAATATTTCAAAATGATAGCATGCATGCCTTCCTCCTTGCATCAAAATTTCTCCCATGGAATACACACTTGCATCTGTCTCCACTACGAAAGGAATTTTCAAGTTTGGTAATGAAAGAATTGGTGCTTGACTAATCTTTCTTTTTATCTCATCGAAATCCTTCTTCTGATTCTCCCCCCATTGGAAATTCTCACCACTTGTTATTATGGCATGGAGTGGTGCAGCTATTGCTGAAAATGAAGCTATGAAATTATGCAAGTACTTTTCTTCCCTAAAAAAACTCCTAACTTTAGTGAAATTTGTAGGAACTAGTCATTTCATGATGACCTCCATATTTACGAGATCTATCTTGAGATCCCCTCCACCGATCACATACCCCAGATACCCCAAATACCCCAAATACTATTTAGAAACCTCATATTTCTTGAGGTTAGCCTTTTTCAGAGTCTCTAACACATCCATGAGATGTGATATGTGCTCCTCCCAGGTAGCAATATAAACTAGTATATCATCCAAATAGACTATACAAATCTATATATGGGCATAATACATCATTCATTAGTCTCATAAATGTAGTTGGTGCATTACATAAACCAAATGGCATGAATAACCATTCATACAAACATTTCCTTGTCTTGGAGGTAGTCTTTGAGGGGTCTTCTTCCTTGACACGTACCTGGTGGTATCCTGATTTGAGATCTAACTTGGTGAAATATTTTGCATGGTGCAACTAATCTAACAGATCATCAATCCTGGATAGAGGGTATCAATTGTTTAGTGTAATCTTGTTCAATGCTTTGTAGTCAATACACATTCGCCAAGTCCCATCCTTCTTTGGTACAATTATTATGGGTGACCCACAAGGTGATATGCTTGGAAAAATCACACCCTTATCCAATATCTTTTGCAAACATGTCTTCACTTCATTTTCTTCCAGAACGAACTATATATACAACCCAAAATTCAACAATGGGGAGTTTGGAAATAACTATATTTCATACTCCACTTCCCTCTTAGGTGGTATCCCTTTAGGATAATGAAACACTCCTTTATATGCCTGTGGAAACTCCTCTAAATAATGTTTCTTTTCTTTAGCACACCCAGGGATGTATTTACTCTTATCGAATCATCTTCGATCTGATTTTCTCTTAAGGAAAGTAAAACATATTTCTTACTCAAACTAATCAATTTCTTGACTTGGTTGGAACTTACCAGTGAAATACTTGATTTGCCTTTATGTGCATTGATGATGTAGGACTTCCCATCCTTGATTAGTCAATGTTGGTTGGATCTCTACATGACTATTTCATCCCTCATATACATATAGGGGCTTCCAAACACTAATCCACATACATCAAGGGGTACTACATCCAGTTCTACTTCATCAATAAAATCAACACTTCCAACAAATTAATCTTGCATTGTTTCAGTACCTTGATATATGTATCCTTGTTTAACCAACCCAATGGATAAGGGCTAGGATGATTGTGAACCTCTAGTCCAATACTTTTGACCAAATCCACTGCTATGTGATTAGCTTGTGAACTAGAGATGAATAAAGCATCTATCTTGGTCTTCTTGACCTGAATATTGATGTGGAAGAGCTTATTCATCTCCTTCTCTTCCTAGTGATGAAGGCTACTTAGATTCACCTCCCTTTGCACTAATGTGAAGAAAATATTCTCATCCACATCAGAGCTTATTTCAACTTGATTGCTTGAATCAGTGGCTAGAAGATTATTTTTATTTTCTTCCTTCTTACAGTTCTTTGGGTTTATATTTGGTAGTTTCCAACACTTTTCCTTAGTGTTCCCATCAATATTGCAATGGTTAGAATGGTTGTTGGGATCATTTCATTGATGTGTAGTGGCGGTCGTATTCTTATCCTCCCCTCCTTTATACTTATTTTCCCTCTCCTTGGAAGCTTTATGGTGCTCTTTTTGCTTGGAACCACTTGGTTTCCCTTTCTTGTGGCCTATGTTTTCTAGATATGGTGCCTATGAACATGCCTCATTCACTGTCCTTGGATTAAAAATCATCACTTACTTTCATAGATTACTATGTATACCCCCCATACTTGAGGAGTACATCTAGGTTCTTAGCATAGATACCCAACATGATGGCCATATTTCTAAATTCAGTGGTGTACTCTTGTACACTCTACTCTTTCCCTTTCCTGAAGTAATTCCAATGGATTCATTGGTCCTCTACATGCCCAATAGGATAGAACAAGGATTCAATGAGGGTTTTGAAATCATCCCACTTAGTTACTGGTGGATCACCCTCCAACCTAAGTGTTTTCATATGGCTTTCCCACAAAGTTAAAACATGGCCCTCTAACTTCAGTCTGAAAAATGATATCTTGTGGTCTTCATCTATATGGTGAACACTGAAATAAACTTCTAGTTCCTACAATCAATGATTCAGTTTTAATGCATAGATGTCACCTTGGTATGGATTTATGTCCACTTTTGCTTCCATATTGAATAAATAATGTGGAGGTTTTATGGCACTGGAACTCGACTACTCTCTCGTGTTCTTTTCGTGACTCCTTTTTCGGGTATTCATTATCTCCCGATTTCCCCTCTAATCTGATCTGAATTAGAGCCTCCATCCTTTCTGATTGGTCCAAACTTGCTTGCTAAAGCTGACATGAGGAGGTAAATATTGCGACATATGTCAACAACTTGCTCTTACAGCCTCACAAATCCCTCCTCTACTAGATCTCGAAGGTTGTTATGAACAGATTCATTGGTCATGGCTAGGGTTCTGCGACTTTCTTCTTAAACCAATTTTTAGATCCCTACAACTTTCCACAAATACCCCAAGAAAACCTTGCTCTGATACCAATATGATCTGTAAACTTCCATGGATATTCCACGAGACAGTTCGTCACAACAAATCTAATAAAATACCAGAATCTTTACTACAAAGGTTAATTTCCTTTAGATCTTAAATTCTTTAATTGTTGGTTTTCTGCTTAAAATTTATGAAATAGATGAAATGCGAAAAAATAGAGAACGTAAAAAAATAATCACACACCATCTACAAATAAACACAAGATGCGACTTGGGAAACCTAATATGAGAGAAAACCCAACTAGAAGGTGAGGTCACTTTGATCTATTTTCTTCAAATGTAAGTACAAAGAAAGAGACACTTTATGTGGAGTTTCCTTTGACACTATGGCATTTATGGCTACCACAAAATATCTCCTTCTCTTTTATGCTCACAGAATACCACTCTCATAAGTTTTTCTCGGCTATAGATCAAGATACAATGCAAAAGAATGGAACCCCTTCTCCTCCTAGCGGCCTGGTATTTAATATAACCTGATAGTCATATAGGGTTAGGGTATTGACTTCCTCAATCCTCAATTAGTGATCAGGTTTGGGCCTTCTAGAATGTTCTAGAAAATACACTATGTGGCTCGCCCCACATGTTTAAGTAATGGGGGATGATGCGACATCCACTAATACCATAGTGATCAATACAGTAGGTCAACTTGCAAGAAGCATAACTTTCGCATACAAACTCTAATTGAGGCGATTCTTGCACAATTGGAAAGGTCTTGGTGTGTAGAATATAGCCTCTTGGTCCATAGTAAGGTTTTGACCATAAAAAGATTTTGTTTGATGCCTTAAAATAGCTCCAGAAGATTTCAAACGATTTTTTGGACCCAAATTTCCAAATTGGGACCAACCACTAAAATGGCTCTACAAGTTGATTCCTCCTATTTTTTCACCCATAAAGCATTGAGATAGATGAAAAATAATATAATGATCCAATACAGATCATCAGGCCATAGAGAAGAAGTCGGATGAGCGGCAAGACATCCTACACCATCCAAATTTTTGAAGGAAAATTCAAGGTGGTGTGCAAGGTTGTCTTTAGTGTCATCATTACATCACTTTGGTGGATGAAGAGAAGAAGGGGAAGTAGAATATGGAAGACTTGGATGGCTCAGTGGGTACATAAGCTCACTCAATAGAAATCAATGAAGACCCTTAGTCATCTAGGACATCATAAGAGTAGGTAGGCGGTATCGATGTGATTTTGGAACTGGTTGTGGAGGAGATTCCACCTCCCCCTTATGCTTAATATTGATCATATTTGTTATGTATGGTTTTATTTTATTGTTATAGATTAATATGAGTGATTATGGTGTCTTTTTTTGGATATGAAATTTAATTTGAACAATATGACTAATTATGATAGCAACACACTAGTAAAGGCTCTAATTTCTTCTTAAAGAAAACCTCTATTAAAAACATATATATTTATCTATTTTATATATAATATAAAATATTAATTTTTAATTTAAAAAAAAAAAAAACAATTTTTAACTATATATGATTAATACATACAATTAACATTCTTAAATATTATGATAAAAACATATATCTTTAATTAAAATAAAATAAAATAATTAAATAAAATGTTATTACTAAATTGTACCAAAATTATTTAAAACTTCCACTTATTTCCAACCACATGAAATCACCCACTTACATAGATATAGACACGGGGTTGTAGATATATGAAATCACCCACTTACATAGATATAGACAGTGGGTTGTAGATATAATAGGTTGACAAGGAAAGATCATGTTTCTAAGATAATTTAAAATTTTGAACTTTGATGACAAAAATAAAAACACCTCCACTAAATATATTGATCCTTTTCCACCTTTTAATATAAAGCATACCACTAAATTTATCCTTATCAAACTCTGTACAAATCCAATGTAGCATGATCCTTCATGGCCACTATTGTGACATGGACCCTTAACCTCTTATTATCCACTAGTTTGGATCTCGATTTTTCATACACCTTATGAGGGGCCATATCTTCGTCATTGTTTTAAAGATGGATTATAAAATTTATGTTGACTTTTATCTATTTGATATTTGATTGTTCCTTGCTTTATTTCATAATAATGTTTTTATATATTCTTTATTGTATATATTCTTTATTGTATTAAGAGAAAATGTAATGCTCTTACATTCATTTGGATGAAATGTGTATATATATATAAAATAACAGGGAGTTAAAAAGTAGTTAGTCACTGTCATAGCTTAGTTTACTTGTAAATAAAATGGTATAATAATAATAATAATAATAATTTTTGATAAATATTATATATCTGGTTTTGAAACGTTTAACTTTTTGAATGAATATATCTATCATTTAGTAAATTTTTTTATTATATATCTTATTTTATAAACAAATAATACACCAATACAAAACAAATAATTTATGTATTTAACTTACATGGTAAAACATAATACATAAAAAAAAAATTATAATAAATTTAGTATTTTAAATATTTAAATTAAAAAACTTATTTTTTTTGCAATTAGTTAAAATTGATTAATATGACTAATTTCTTTAGATTTTGACGGCTTTTGTTAGATTATAAAAAGTTTGACTTAGAAACGAAATGTGTAATCGTTGCTTTGGTAGGCACAAAAAAATAAAAAAAGTCATATTCAATTTTTATTATTAAAAAATAATAATTTTTAATATTTAAAAACAATTAAAAATAAATTTCAATTTACTTTGATTTAAAATATTTTTTAATTGTGAAAAAATTACATGACCTTTTTATTTCGGATTATTTAATCATTGTAAAGTTGATTTCAATATGTATAAATAAAATAGCTTTAACTAATTAATTGCCTCATTTTTTATACATATTTTTAAAAATCTATTTATGGTCAAATTATATCTCCTTGTGGAGTGTTAAGGAAAGACTTAATGTGAGCCTTGTCTAAATATTCATGTGCGGGGAGTTTCCTAATAAAAATAATAATGTTAACTATCTTTGAGATGGAAAGATAAAACATAATTTATTATTTTGTTGATAGAAATTATAGGTAGGAGTAGTTTAAATGTTTGAGATCCAAAATATGTAATTTCAAT